>PVHY01002593.1:96394-123338 GCA_004024945.1 Uropsilus gracilis | reverse complement strand
TACTCATAGGCCGATCTAAACTTACAAGTCAGGGTTAATGTTCATTGTAAGGTTAACTGGAAAATTATTGAGTGTTTCCAACGAGCAAAAGAATAACAAAAACAATTCATAAGAATTATTACAGAAAATGAAAAATGCTGAATTCTAAATTCTTAAGCAAATCTCAGTTTCAAAGTGTAACATTATATGAAAGGAGAATCACAAGGATGTGACTTTTAGTGTACAACAGTCTTACATTTTGTACTTCATGATTGTGTTTTAAAATGTCTTGGTTTATGTCTTTTATATTATGGTTATATATGGCACAATTTGCTTTGCATGATGTTGTCAATGTGGGAGAAGTGCTCTAACTTAGAATTGGTAATGAGAATGTTTTCTGCACGTTGACAAATTGTCTTGCTATTTTTTTAATTTAGATCAGATTAAAAATATTTATCCTTTGTAATTTTCATGTCTTGAAATATTTGAGATTCATTTAATGTGAAGTGATATTGTTTTATTTTTACATGAACTAATTTTTCTGGGAGATCCTTGTCATTTTGTTCTTCTGGTTACATCTATAGAAACTTAAATGACAACAGTACCTGTGTTTCCATAGTCAACTGTTTCTTCTATAATTCTATCTTTGTACCTTTATAATTTATCATATTATCACTTTTAATTTGTTAAAGCATTGTATGTATTTCTGATTCAAATTTTATTTCTTTAAAGGATTTTGTTTTGCTTGTTCTTATTTTTCTATTTCCTTGAGATAAAAAATAAGGTTATTTATTTAAGCTCTTCTTTATTTCTTGATATGGACTTCTGTTGCTATATGCATCCTTCTCTGTACTGCTATTGCTTTGTCCCAAAATTTATGGAAAGTTATATCCTCACTGTTTTATCTCTTTAGGGAATTTTGATTTCTGCTTTGACTACCTCATTAACTTAGTAGTCTTTCATTACTGACTCATTCAGTCTTCATGTTCCAGAAATTTTCCCTGCTATCTTTTTATTGAAATCAGGTCAAAGGGGGCAAAAGCCGTTAATCAAGAAGCCGCAGGTCCGAATCACTCGTGCGCACAACAGTTGTCAAAGTCACAAAGCAATTTAAATAAAAGGGCTTTTTAACAAGGGAAATTAACCGGGAAAATGAAAACTCCTTAATGCCACAGTGGCCAGTAAGATATATCTTACCCTAACCACCGTTTAGTCCAAAAGTTCAAAATACATGTACCTTTGCCCCTTCAAACCTGAGAAGGCATTCCTGCAAAAGCCATTCCTTCTCCAGCATCTTCTCTTTGCTTTTTCTCTCTCCAGAGTTTCAAACTGCTCTGCTTCTCCAAGGCTCTTTAGACTTTTCCAACAGATGCTGATACAAACTCAGCTTTCCAAATATGCCACCTTGCCGTTGCTCCATGCACTTTCTTTACCAGGCCCTCTTTTGGCAGTGTCTAGCCACATTTTCCCGGCCTGCCCTCAGCAGTCTTGTCAGCCATGGCCATTCTGGCATTATTCTCTGTTGGCCACTCTCCCACCATGGCTCCTTGCCACCTCCAGCTCACTTTTCCAGGGACCTTTCCCTGGATAGATCACATGGGCTTGTTCTCTAAGTCTGCCATTCTCATTTTTCCTTTTTTGCCCTCCTTTTATCTCCTTCTTCCTCCCTTATATCTACCTTTTGGCGCTTCTTGCTTCATCTCACAGGGTTTTTCTCTCAGACTCCACCTACCAGGGTATTTTGGTGTTTATACAATTTTCAACTGTGTCACTATCCCTGTATCGTTATGACATTTCTAGTTTGATGCCTTTATTGCCAGAAAATGTTTCCTTAGTGTATGATCTTCATGAATTTGTTGATACTAGTCTTCTGACCCAAAATGTGATCAATTTTTGAAAATTTCTCATTTGTACTTGTGAAAAATATGTATTCCCTTTTTAGGAAACATAGTGCCCTATAATATCTATTAAGTACATGTGGTCTAATTCTTTAAAGTTTTTGTTCTATTATTTATTTTTTGTCTGGTTGATTTGTCTAATTTTGAGAGTGTGATGTTGAAGTCCTCTGCTACAAAAGTGTTTTTCCTACTATGTTTTAAGAGTTCAAAGTGATTGTATATTTTATTATTCCTTGTGTGGCGAATATATATGTGTACTGTCTGATGGTTCATTCCTTTACAGTTATATAGTGTATATCTCTTATTAATTTGCTTGGGTAGTTATCTATTTTTTTGATGTAAGTATCAGATCCTGACTTCCTTGGCTATCCTTCAATTATAGGCTAGCTTTCCAATTCTTTACTCTCAATTTATGTCTACTTTGGAGCTTACGTCACTTCTTAGATATCCCAACACTGGATTCAGTTTCATACTCCAACCACTCTGTCTTTGAATTGACAAGTTCAGAACAATTATATATAATTTAATTATTGGTATGTAAAAATCTGTGACATTTTGCTCTTAACTTTGTGGTGCTATCTATGTCCTCATTCAGTTCTTATTGTATATACTATTCTTAGTTTAGATATGAGAATACCTTCCAGCATTTATTCTGGGTGTGTCTAACATCTATAAACTCCTTCAGTTTCTGTTTGTCTCAATAGGTGTTTATTTCTCCCTCATATCTGTAGGTAAGACTTACAGGGTAGAGTAATTTTGGCTGACTTTGTTTTTTTTTTAATATTTTTATTTGTAATTATCATACAACATTGGTCATGTTTACATGATTGTGTTGTGCCCTTTATTCACCACCACATGCCCCTCATTCCCCTCATTCCCCCCCTCTGATCACTCCAACTCCTCTTGCTACAAGCTGTTGTTCTGTTTCTGGCCCATGGGACTTTTCTTTTTTGCTTTCAAATTATGTCTTTTTTTCTCCCCCTGGTTGTGGACTTGCACTCCTGGACAGCAACAGATGAGGCTGCTTGGATCTCCAGGAGTAGCAGAGGCAGATACTCAGGCTAAGCATGTTGGGAACTTGTAGGTCAGATGTGGTGCACTTCCCTGGGATCATTTCTGGTGTCTATCACCTGTTGCTGGTTCTGTGTCTTCTGAATTTGGGAATTTAATAACTCCAAGCTGAAAGTAGTGAGATTTGCTGCTGGGGCAGACTTCCCCAGGTGGTTCCTCGAGCTCCTCTCTTCTCTCTTGTTAGCAGTTCTATTATGGGGCCACAGCCACTCATGGTGGCTTTCTTCCCCAATTGATTGGCAAAGGAGGGAGCCTCTTAAATGCTGCACATTGCTGTGGGCCTGGGGTTTGAGTCCCCAGTGCCAGAGATGATGCAGGCAGGAATCTGTGATAGGTCACCTCAGTTGCTGGTGTCACATTTCTGTCTCGTTGGTTCTCAACACCATACTTGTCCTACCTAGGTTGTGAGTGCACCTGAGACCATTATTACTTGTTTTCGTCTTCATTATAGCCACTGTTGGAGAGAGTCAATTCTTCATCACAAGTGCAGGTATACTGAGGTTAGAGTAAACCCGTGGATAACCCCTTGACCCAGCCCTGAGCCTGGCAGAGGTGCTCAGCCTCAACCCTTTGCCCACATGGAGGCAGAGGCCAGCTTCCCCAGGCTGAGATCCCTAGGCCTGGAGTCCCTGAGATACTGACTCCATTTTTTAAGTATTTTAATGGCATCATTATGTTTTCTCCTGCGCGTAGTATTTCTTCAGAGAAGTCCAATATTGACCTTATTGAGTTTCTTGTTTTTCATTGAATATATATATATATATATATATATATTACATTATTGCATACCACAGGGTTCCTTACCACCTTGTTACCTGTGAAACTTGTGCTCGATCACTCAATCACTTGTGCTCATCTCTTCTCTGATTTCCTCCTCACTTCTCCCTCTCCCTTACTATATGTTTCATTTCTCTTGTCTGTATGTTAGTTTTAATTTTTCCTTGTCTTTTCCCTTGTCCTTTTGTTAGTTTTTAAGTTTTCCTTGTAATAGCCAATAGGAAGGCTATTGATTTTAGTGTATTTAGTGTATTTTGTTGTTTTTTCATTATATTTCTCATATAAAGTGAGACCATACAGCATTTCTCTATCTCTTTCTGGCTTGTTTCTCCTTGCATGATTCCTTCTTGTTCCATTCACATAGCCATGAATGACAACTTGTCTTTTTTCATTGCTAAATAATATTCCATTGTGCAAATTTACCGCAACATTTTGATCCAGTTGTCTGTTTGGGAGCATTTGGATTGCTTCCATAACCTAGCTATTATAATAGTGCTGTAATGAACATAGGAGTACCAGTGTCCTTTTGAATTAATATTTTTGTACCCTTTCGGTATATTCACGGCAGTGGAATTGTAGTTCCATTTTCAGTAGTTTGAGGATCCTTCAAAAAGTTTTCCATAATTACTGTATCAGTTTGCATCCCCACCAGCACTGTAAAACAGTTCCTTTTTCTCCACATCTTCACCAGCAATTGTTCTTGCCTGTGTTTTCTTGATATCAGCCATTCTTACCATTGTGAGATAGTATCTTATAGTAATTTTGATTTGCATTTCCCTAATTATATTTCATGTTGAATATTTTTTCATATGTCTGTTGGTCATTTGAAATTCATCCTTGGAGAAAAGCCACTTTAACTCTTCTGACCATATTTTAAATTATTTCTTTAATTTATTTTTAATAAGTTGTATGTGTTCTTCATATATTTTTGATGTCAGTCCCTTGTCTGTTGTATGGTAAGTAAATGTTTTCTCCCATTTTGTTGGAATTGTCTTTTTTGCTTATTATAATATTATATACATAATATAAAAATATATATTATATATATCATATATGTCTAGTCCCACCTGTTTATCTTTTACTTTATTTTCTTTGTTCCATGGGACTAATCCTTAAAAAAGTTTCTGAGATGTACGTCAACGTCTTGGATTGTTTTGCCTATGTTTTCTTCCATATATTTTATGGTGAGATTTTATGTTGCGGTCCTTTATCCATTTTGAGTTGACGTTTGTATTTATTTATTTTTTTGCATGCTGTTGTTCACTTATCCCCACACTATGTACAGAAGAGGCTTTCCTTTTTCCAACATAAGATCTTTGATCCTTTGTCAAAGGTAAGTTGACCATATATGTGTGGTTTGATTTCTGAGTCTTCCATTCAATTCCACTAGTCTGTGTGTTTGTTTTTGTCCATTATCATGCTGTTTTGAATATAATGACTTTGTAATATTGTTTAAATATTTGGAGTGTGATTCCTCCATTCTTCCTCCTTTCAGTTAAGTGGACTTTTAATATTAGGGTTTCCTTGTGGTTCCATATGAATTTCAGTAGTATATGTTCTATTTCCCTGAAGAGCACCATTGAGATATTTACTGGAATTGTGTTGAATCTGTAGATCATTTTCAATAACATGGGCATTTTTATGATGTCAATTCTTTGTATCCAGAAAAGGAAATATCTTTCCATTCCTTTGGTTCTCGTTCTATCTCTTTTGTTTTTTAGTACTCTATGTAAAATATTTTATATCTTTTGTAAGAAATATTCCCAGTTATTTTACTTTTCTTGGTTCTATTGTAAAATGAGGGTTCTTTTTTAAATTAAATAATTTATTTATATATAAATTTCCCATCTTTGTGATCTCCAGGGTTCATCCCCCCACCCTCCCTGACCATTCCCACCCTGTCCCGGTCCACCGCCCCTGAGTTGTGTACTTAAATTTGGTTGTTAGCCTGTTTTGACTTTTATTCATGGCTTTTTGTTTATCTTTCCTATGCCCCATGTAATAGTGAAACCACTTGGTTTCTATGTTTTTCTTTTTGATTTGTTTCTGCTAATATGATTTCTTCTAAGTCCATCCATGTTATCATAAAACAATCCAATTTGTCATTTTTTAATTGATGAGTAATATTCCATTGTGTATATATAACACATCTTTTTCATCCAGTAATCTGTTTTGTGACATTTCATTTGCCTCCATGTCCTTGCAATTATAAATAGTTCTGCAGTAAACATCTGAGCACAGGTGTCCCTTTGTATAAATGTTGAGGTCTCTTTTGGGTAGATTCCCAAGAAAGAAATTGCTGGGTCAAATGGTATTTTCATTTTCATTAATTTGAGGGTCCTCCACACAGCTTTCCATTGTGGCTGAACCAGTTTACATCCCCACCAGCAATGTAAAAGTGTTCCCTTCACTCCATATCCTCGCCAGCACTTGTTGCCCATTTTTTGGATGTGGACCATTCTTACTGGTATAAGGTGGTATGTCATTGAGGTTTTGATTTGCATTTTCCCGACTGCTAGTCATATTGAACATTTTTTTCATGTGCTTGTTGGCCATTTGTATACCCTCTTTGAAGAATTGTATTTTTAATTCTTCTCCCCATTTTTTAACTGGGTTTTTCACTTTGTTTTTGTTAAGTTATGTGAGTTCTTTGTGTATCTTTGTTATCCGACCCTTACAAATTGTTTGGCAAAACTTGGAGGGCAAAAATTTTCCCACTCGTTTGGATTTCTTTCTATTTTCTCTGTTGTCTCTTTTGCTGTACAGAAGCTTTTTAGTTTGATGTAGTCCCAGCTGTTAATGTTTCCTTCATTTATTTTACCTGCTATAGATGTATCCAGAAATGAATTGCTGGATTGTAACTCATGGAGTGTTTGCCCATGTTTTTTTCTATGTATATTATGGTTTCCAGTTTTACATCCAAGTGTTTTATCCATTTTGAGTTGATTTTGGTACATGGTATGAGGGAGCTATCTTGGTCCATTTTGTTTTGCATGTTTTGGACTAGTTTTCCCAGTACCATTTATTGAAGAGGCTGTAATTGTTCCAGTGCAAGTTTTTCACTCCTTTGTTGAAGATTACCTGACTATATGGTTTTATTTCAGGACACTCAATCTGTTCCTATTGTCTGTTTTTGTACTAATACCACACTGTTTTAATTACTATGGCTTTGTAGTATAGTTTGAAGTCTGGAATTATAATATCTCTGCTGTCTTTTTTCTGGTCAGGAGGTTTTTGATTTTCAACGTCTTTTGTTATTTCATATGAATTTTTATCCCATTTTTCAAGGATCTACATCATGAATAGATGCAGAACTTTATCAATGCTTTATCTGCATCGATATATGATCATATCATTTTTGCTTTTCTCCTTCTTGATGTGATAGATTATATTAATTGATTTTCAGATGTTAGACCAACCTTGTGTCCTTGGGATAAATTCCAGTTGGTTATGGTATTGAACTGTTCTGATACATAGTTGGGTTCATTTTGCCAAGATTTTATTTAGGACATTAGCATGTGTATTCATGAGGATATTGAATCTGCAGTTTTTGTTCTTTGTATTATCTTTGTTTGGTCTTGGTATTAGTGTAGTATTTATTTGCTTCATAGAATATATTTCTATTTTATTTTTGCAAGATTTTAGAAAATTATTTGTAATACAGAAGTAATTTCACTTTTGATTATTTGGTAGAAATCATTGGTGAATCTGGTCCTGGGCTCTTGCATTGCTTGTAATTGGTTTGTTTAGCTTTTCTATTTCCTTTGGTCAACTTTGGATTATTGTGTAGTTCTAAGTTTGTGTAGTTCTAAGAGTTTGTGTATCTCATCCAGGTTGTTATATCTTTGCATATAATTGTAGTAGTCTCTAATCATTTTCCCTCTTTTAATTATGATGTACTTGTTTCCATTTTTTCCATTCTTTTCTTTGTGAGCCTTTTTAGGTGTTTATTTTACCTAATTTTTTAAAGGACCAACTTTTTGTTTCATTGATCTTTTCAGTGGTCCTTTTATTTCTAATTCATTTATTGCTGTTTTAAATTTTATAATTTCCTGATTTCTGTTGGGTTTGGCATATTTTGTTATTGTTATTGTTGTTCCTTTTCTGGTTTCTCAAGTTGGGAAATTACACTTTTACTTTGGGTTATTTTTTTGCTTTTTTTTTTTTTTTTTTTTTTTTTTTTTTTTTTTTTTTTTTTTTTTGATTTTGCTGAGTCATATACAATCTCATGTGGTTGTGTGGTCTTTGTAATTTTTTCTCCATAAATGTTTTAGCTTCTTTGATTTCTTCTTTTGCCCATTGATCCTTCAGTAGCATTTTGTTCATTATTCATATGGTGGACAATCTCCTTGCTTTCTTTTCTTTAATTTCTATTTTGATTTGTTTGCAGTCAAGAAACTAGCAGATATATGTTGATCTTCATGCATTTATTTTTGTCTAGAGCCCTAATACATGGCTGATTTTGGAGAATGTTCCATGTGCAATTGAAAAAAAAAATGTGTATTTTTTCAGCATCCTGTAAATATCTATTAGATCCAAGTCTTATTTAGAGCTATTGTGTCCTTGTATAGTTTTTGTCTTGTTCTGTGGTTTGGTGAGGGTGGAGTGTTTAAAATATCCTACCAAAGATTTAATTTCATCAATATCTGTATTCCGTGTTGCTAGTTATTGTCTAATGAAATCTGGTGCTCCCTCACTTGGTGAATATTTATTGACTGGTATGTCCTCTGATGTATTAACCCCTTGATCATTATGTGGTATCCTTAATTCTCTCTAAAAAGGGTTCTTTTTAGTAATAGCAAATTCAGCTTTGTTTGCTATAAGTATGGCTATTCCTGCCTTTTGGGGGGCACCATTTGATTGAAGGACTGTTTTACAACCTTTGACTTTTCAGTCTGCATTCATCTTTAGAGTTCAAGTGTGTTTCCTGTAGGTAGCAGATTGTTGAGTTCTGCTTTTAATACAATGTGCTACTCTGTGTCTTTTAATTGGTGATTTAAGTCCATTAAAATATAAGGTGATTATTGATACTAGTGAGTCAGAAGTTATCATTTTGCAGTTATATTTACTAATTTACTCTGTTATTTCTGCTCATTCTTCTATTGGTTTAATTCTTAAGGCTTTGTGTATAATGTCTTGTAGTGGAGCTTTCATAACAGTAAATTTCACAAAAAAATTGTTCATCTGAGATCTTAATTTTTCCATTATATAAAAGGAGATCTTCCGAGGGTACAGTATTCATGACTGGCCTTTTTTATCTTGGAGTTTTTTTAACTAGTGACTAGATCCATCACTGAGTGAATTGTCTCCTCAGAGAAATCTGATGCCAATCTAATGGGTTGTCAATGCACGTTAATCCTTTCCTTTCTTTGGTCATTGTCATTATTTTGTCTTTATCTTAGATTCTTGGTAACTCCACTATTATATGTCTTGCCATAGTTTTCTGTTTGGTAAGGTAATTTGGTGTCCTAGCTTCCTGTTTGTCTATTTCCTTCCTCCAGGTTTGGAAAATTTTCCTCAATTATTTCCTTAAATAGATATTCAGGTTCACAGGCTCTTTTTTCACATTGTTTTATTCCTATGATCCTTTTATGTCCCTTTTCTCATGGCATCTGATATTCTTAGGGTTTTTTTCTCTTTTCAGTCTTTGTATTTCACTTTAATTTCCTCTTCAGTTCTTTTTATTTCAGTGTCTTCAAGAGCATTGATTCATTTTTCCATTTGTTCTACTCTATTTTCCTAGTTTTTAACCTCCTCTATTTCTCTTCTAATGTCCTGTGTTTTCTTAGTTCCTATCTTAAAGATTCAATTTTGTTCTTCTGTTGGTAGATTATACTATTCATATCAATTTTTCTTGCTTATATTTTTCTACCTCTTTTAAATCTCTGTACAACTCTATTGTGGTAATTTTCAATTCTTTATCTGGCAGGTAAAGCATTTCTTCTGAGTCACCAGCCTAGGTTTCTGGGGATTGTTTCCTTTGGTGGTATATTGTTTCCTGAGGGACTTGCTTGAATATTTGCATTTTTCCACCCTGCTGTTTGTTTCCTGGCTTGCCTTATTCCCTAGGTCCTGTGACACTTAGACTGACTGGCTCGGTTATTAAAGGTTTTTTTCAGCACAAGAATGGTTCTGCTTTGTGCCTGAGTAGGTTTGGTTAGCTTTGTGTATTCCTATCTTCCTGTTGGTGGTTTGCCTGGTGCAGGGCCATAATTTCCACACTCTGCAGGGCTTGTGGCAGGGTAAGAGACCTAGCCAGTGCTTCTCCCTTCCCCAAATGGACCTTATTGAAGTTTCTTTATAGATTATCTACTGCTTCTCCCTAAATAAGTTCAACATTTCTTCTTTGCTTTCCACTCTTAGACGTTTCACTACTATCTGTCTAAATATAAGTCTCATTTTGCTTAATCACCCTGATACTTTTTAGCTTTTGGGACTTGTATAGCTAACCCCTGTATTTCTTTTTCTACTTCTACCTGTTTCCTTTGTGCACTTGTACATTCAGGGTCACTGATTCAATTTTCCATGTTTTTCTTGTTGTTGTTTTTTTTTCACTTTGATAGCTTCCTTCAGAAATTTTTATCTCCCTCCTTCTTTTTTATATCCTGTATCATTTTCTTACTTAAATCTTCAATTCCAGTCCTCTTTTCATTGTTTTTTATTTCTTCAGTGATTCATTTAATTTTCTGAGATATATTATATATCTTTGAATTGTTTGTGTTTTTCCTGTATCTTTAATTTCTTTCAATTTACTAATCATAGCAAGTTTGAACAATATGTATGATAGGAAGAATATATATTCCGTACCCTCGCAATTAGGTACTGAATATTTGCTTGTAGTATAGCATACACCTGGTTATCCTTTGTATTGTGTGTGTGTTTGTGTGTGTGTGTGCAAGTGTGCATGTTTTTGCTTTGTTTTCTATCATCTTTTGGGGCTGGCACTATTGCTGGCAGTGGATGGTTTCTACTCATAAAACTTCTGTTCTATGTAGTTGGAGATGTGAAATGTGAACTGGTATCTGCTGATCAAATCATCATCATTCACTGCTGTCAGTCTCTTGGACCTAGTTCCTCTAGTTTCTGCTTCCAAGAGTTACAGTCAGTGGGACTCAGGCCTTGTCATTGTTTCCTAATGGTGGTTGGGTTTCCACAGCTCATGCTGAGTGGATGGATATGGCAGGGTTTCCACAATTGAAGGCCAGTATTCTATCATTTGTAGTTGGAGCTTAAGGAACCTGGCTCTAGAATATGAAACTGTCATCTGGAAGCTGGTATCTAGTAACTGAGAACTGGGAGGTTCTTTCTGCAGTCTCTGTCAGTGTACGCTTCCTACACTAGCATGGACCTGATGCCATACATTTAACTTACTGACTGAGCCCCTTTGGCCATAATAACCCTGGTGGAGAGCAGCAATTTCCCTGGGATGGAGCAGTACAGAGAGGATACCTGTAGGGAAAGAAATGATCTACCTGTTTCAGTGACTTATTTTCCACAGTGACTCTGATGAAAGTGCAGAAGAGCAGTTGATGCCCCAGGGAGGGAGCAAAGTGGCTCCCAGGTGGAGGAGGAATGATCAACAATGACCTGAGACCCCTGCTGACCACAGAAACCCCAAGAGAAGCACAGAATGGTCATGGCCCTGGAAGGGAGCAGTAAAGATCACCTACCAGATAGAAAGCAGTGATTAGCCCACACCAGGGCCCTGAAACCAAGTACAAAAACCTGAAATGGACAAATTCTTAGAATTATGCAATCAAAGCTGAACAAAGAGGACATAAAGAACTTAAATCAATTACAAACAATAAAATTGAAGCAATCATCAAAATGCTCCCAAAAAACAAGTGTTCAACACCAGATGGTTTCACCAATGTATTCTATCAAACAATCAAAGATGAAATCATTCCTGTATTATACGCTTCTAAAAGCTTTTGAAAGAAAGTACACTATCAATACATTCTATGAAGCAAATATTACACTAATACAAAAACCAAACAAATATAATGCAAAGAAAGGAAACTATAGACCAATATCCTTAATGAATACACATTTATTAAGTCCTAAATAAAATCTTGGCAAAATGAATAATCAAACATTGCATCAAATGGGTTCTATAACATGACAAGTAGAATTTATCCCAGATGCACAAGAATGGGTCAGCATCTGAAAATCAATTTATATAATCCACCATACCAACAAGAAGAAAAATCAAAACCATATGATCCTAATAATGGATGTTGATGAAGCATTGATAAAGTGCAGCATGCATTCATGATGAAGGTCCTTGAAAAACTTGGGATAAAAGGAAACAATTTTTTAGCATAAAAAAAGTCATATATGACAAACCCACATCTAGCATCATACTTAATGGTGAAAACCTGAAAACATTCCCATTAAGATTGGATTAAGACAAGGGCACCCTCTTTCACCACTACTTTTCATCATTAAGCTGAAATTTCTAGTTATGGCACGAGAAAGATATAAAATGAATCCAAATAGAGAAATAAGCTAAACTATCATTATAGGCATATGATATGATACTTTATGTATAGAAGCACAGAAAATATAATTGAAACAATAAACTAATTCAGTAAAATAGCATGCTGTAAAATTAATACTCAAAAATCAGTAGTCTCTCTCTATATACAAATAATCAGTCTCAAGAAGATAAAATTTAAAGAACCATCCCACTTACTACTGTACTAAGAAAATTTAAATATCTGAATTTATGCAAGCAAAATATAAAATAATGTTAAAAGAGTTACAAAAAGACCCAAGAAATGGAAGCTATTCTCTTATCTTTGATAACATAAAAAATGGCCATACTACTGAAAATACAGATTCAATGCAATCCCAACAAAATCTACAGATTCAATGCAATCCCAACAAAAATCTCATAACATTTTTCATGGAAATAGAATAAATACTACTAAAATTCTTATGGAACCACAAAAAGAATAGCCTTCTAACTAAAAGGAGGAAGAAGGAGGAAGGAGGAGGACTTACACTCCCAGATTTCAACAGCAGTGTATTAAAAAAGTATTAGAAGAAAAACAGACTTATAGATCAATGGATTTAAGTAGAAAACCCAGAAATAAAACCACACATATATAGTCAGTTTTTGACAAAGTAACAAAAAATATATGGTAGAACAAGGAAAGTTTCTTCAATAAATGATGCTGGGTAACTGGACAGCAACATACAAGAAAATGAAACCAGATTACTATCTCATACCATATACAAAAATCAACTCAAAATGGATAAAGGAACCTCAACTTAAAACCTGATACCATGAAATACACAGAAGAAAACATAGCCAAAACACTCCAGGATATTCATCTCAGAAACTTCTTCAAAGGTTCATCTCCAGAAACAGAATACAAACAAGCAAATAAATAAATAATAAAGGAAGGAATAAACAGCTTTATACACATTTAACTAAAAGCTTCTTTGCTAAAAGCAAAAGAGAAAATAAGTAAAACAGAGGCTCTTAATAGAGAAAAAATAGGCTCACCAAAAAAGCAGATATAGGGCTAATATTGAAGTTATACAAAAAGCTATACAACTTAAGACAAAGCAAAAACCCCAATCTAAAAAAAAGAAAAGAGAGAAGAATTAAAATGACACTTTTCCAAAGAAGAAGCTCAAATAACAAATGGACATATAAAAAAAAAATTGTTCAATATCACATAACCAGAGAAATACAAATTAAAGCATCAATGAGATACTACCTTACACCAGTAAGAATGGCCCATATTTAAAGAAAAAAAGGGGGGACAACAAAAAATGCTAGTGAGGATGTGGAGAAAAAGGAACACTTTTACAATGCTGGTGGGAATGAAAACTGGTCATTCCACTATGAAAGGGTATATGAAGGACCTTCAAGGCACTGAAATTGAATTACTATTTGATCCAGTGATTACACTTCTAGGAATCTACCAAAAGGACACAAAATTACTAATTCAAAAGAAAGACTACTTTCTGTATTTATCACAGCTCTATCTGCAATATCCAGGATAGGGAAATAGCTCAAATGTCCCCAAATAGACAAATGGATCTAAACATTGTACTATCTTTACACAGTGGAATATTATTCTTCAATAAAAAAGACAAACACAAGTTACTCACTGCAATATGAGTGGAACTGGAATTATGTTGACTGAAATTAGTCATAAGGAAAAATAAATATAACTTGCTTATAAATGGACTAAGATAAAGCAAAATGAAAAGAAATAGTTAAAGCTATATAAATTAAACATCCAGTAAAGTAGGGAGAGGGGGATGGAACAAGGGAGAGAGAAAAACATGGGAAAATGATGATGGATCCATAAGGTTGATATGGTAGTGGGAGAAATATAGTAACTGCAATAATTAAACATTAATTGTGAATAAATAATTAAAAGGTAAAAATATTTTCAACATAATTTAAAAACTACTGATTTTTAAGTAAAGAATTAGTAAAATTCATTTTGTTAAATTATTAATGTTTGCAATTTGCTTTGAAATGGTTCAACAATAATCTATAATGTCACACATATTATGTACATGCATATACAATAAATAAAGTAATACCAACAAAATTATCTATTGCTAATATATCATGTTAAAGTTTGAGTCATACTGTTGGGGGACAGGTTTTATCAACAAAACTAGTAAAATGAAATGTGTGCATATCTGAGTCATGCTAAAAGCACTAATTGTCTCTGAATGTGTGTGTGTTTAAATGATAATATAGACCAAAAATCAAAGTGTCAAATATGCACAGAGCACAGAGCTTCCTGGTGATAGTTACCTGAATCCTAAATTTCAGGGTTTGGTGTGGAGAGTGTACTGTTATGTGCAGGGTGGATGCAAAGCATGAAAGTGAGCCTGAAACTGTGAATCTCCAAGCTCATCTGACAAGTATGGCACATTCATCCATCCTTCTCTTTGGAATGAGAGAATTTTGACAAATCTCTAGGAAGGGTAGAATAGTTCTCCAAATTCATTGTCCTAGAACATGAACAAAGAACGCTAAGGGGAGCCAAGTTCTAAGACATGCAGAATCCTATCTTCCAAGGCATATTTACAGTTTAACTATGTTTTAGAAAAGTTTGTCTGTACCATTTGCTTACAAAGTAATATGCGTAGATCTAAAAATATTCAAGAATTATCTCCCAACATAATGTTTTATTATTTCTTAATTTGCTTGTAAACAAATCTACTTTTCTAAAATGGACAATTGGGAAAATGACAAGTTTTTTTTCTAATGATTAGTAAACCCAAATTGGTCCATTCTGATTAACAACCAAACTAAATTATACAACTGGGGGTGGACAAATGGGTGGGAGTAGTCAAGGAGAGGAGGTGGTGGGTGAAACTGGGGAATACAAAAATGTGAAAAATATATATTATTTTTTATTTAAAAAAAAACTGAATTAAAAATGATTGCTGTAGCTACTAATTACAAAGCATCACTTTCTGAAAAATATTTTAAATGCATTGACATTTTATCTCTACTAAGTTTTTATAGAATACTTGAGAATATGGTTATGTATAAATTATAAACCTGAGAAGTTTATAATCCATGAGGAAATAGATTAAACAAACTGTCCATTATTATCCATAATCAACTTAGGTTATTATGACAAAATACAGCAGAGTTTGTTTAAATACAATTTTCTCATAGTCTGAAAGCTAGAAATCTGAAAGGTGTCAGCATGGTTGAGTATTGGTGTCTTTGATGGACTATCTTTGTGTCCTCTTATAAAAGGGAAGAAACAGAAACTAAGGAGGGAGGGAGGAAGGGTTTGTTGGTGTTTTTTGTATCTAATGGTACAAATCCTCATGATCAGTTTCATACCCTTATGACTTTACTGAATCATAATTACTCTCATAAAAGTCAGTCTATTAAAGCCACTTTGTGGACTACGACTTCAACACATTAATTATGGTGACATTAGAACATTTAACCTCTAACAAGAAACTACGCCTTGAATACTGTTTGGCTTTTTGTTATTGGTAGATTTGGTTTCTTTGTTTTCTTGATTTCACTCCTCCAAAATACTATAAAACAGTTTGTCCATCAGCCAAGGCTACCTGTAATTTAATTTTCTCCTGTAAATGAAAAACTGCCTTAAGGGAGTCTTTGCATTATCTCCAAAGAGGATATGGAGGCCTTATGTAGACAGGGTTTTGTAGTCTAACCTCCAGGGTTGTTGGGCAAATCTGTCAGGTTTATGATTGTGAGCAGAGTACCTGATACAATCATTTCATACTGAAAACAGGCAGATGAGTGTTTTGATGTTAATATTGATAATAAATATTTATATAATAAGTGCATTATTTCTCATGAGTAAAATGCTGTCTCCCATAAATTGATTCATCAGAATTCTTTAGGCTAATGAAATTGTTAACTTACAGTATTAGTTTTCCTGGCAAAGATTTTTTTTTTTGAAAACAAAAACAAATAAGTGAATAACAAAAGTAGTCTATACTTTTATCTAAGTCACTTTGACACAGAATGCCTTCATTTTGATTTCAAATTGATCCTTATTTCTATACCACATTTTTTCCTTAGATAGTGAAGTTGTTTGTCACAGACCTATGAGTTAAACACACTCGCATGTGTAAGAGAGAACCCAGAAGTTAACTTCCTTTATTGAATGACACCTACCCACATTATGTCTCTTAAATGTAGAAATCTTTTACATCTTTCTTTGGGGAAAAATGTGAAAAATTAACATTTTTACAGAAAGGAATCATTTTTAATATTTATCATATTTTAGTAGCTATATTCATTATCTTAATTACAATAGTATAAATATAAGGCATTTTATATATGGTTAAAATGCAATTCAACATCTTTATTACTTTATATTTATCAGTATTCAGCCATTGAAATTGAAAATAAATGTTTGAAAGTTAAAGACATAAGAATTCTAGTAGAAGTTAGTACAAATTTACCACCATACATATAAAAGTTTAAGCTTTGCTGGAAGAAACTTGAATATGTTCAAAGGTGGTTATGATTAAGAAATTGAACTGACTATAGATATCAATTTGCTGGTCTTTACTGATAAAAAGACTTAATCCATACAATTTTTATAGATGAATACAAATACATCACTCTATAGAATACTAGAAGGTTATTGGTAAGAATATACAAGGACTGTATTATGCATGAAAGGAACATAGTAATTAGAGTGTACAACAATACCTCATATTTGAAATACAAACTCTATTTAAATATGTGCCCTTACACACTGTAATACATTCACGTTTTATCAGAAGTCAAAAATGTGTAACATCTTACTTATAGATATAGGAAAGGCCATACAGACTTCCTTTCAGAACATGCTGCAAACAAAAAGTCCTTTCTTGCGCCCTCACTGGAGTATAGTCATTTTATTGTTGTTCTACTGGCCACAAAGCATTGCATACATTGCAGAACTAGGGAATTATTTGTTAAGATTCCTGTTTAGTAAGGATAGAATTATTGGAAACTCTATTTTACTTTTGAAATATAGTTTTGGTTGGATCAGAAACTGCCTTCACACCACGTAGATTGAATTCAGTAAGGGATAATGGAAAAAATTATGAGTCATTGCCTAAACTGGTGTATCTCAACTAATTGGCATAGGAATCTTTTCCATAATTAAGGACAATCTGTACATTAAAAAAAAGCAACCAGAACTTACTCCTTATTAGCTATGTCTTCACAAAAAAAAGCATGTTTTTTTAAACCATTCAAAAGAAACATTTAAGAATATTATTATCTCATAATGCAAAAATATTGAAGTTGATGTGGATGGGGTTACCGCTGAAATTAATGGTCATTTTTAAAAAAAAATTAGCAATGATATTATTACTATTGGTCTTCCAAAATAAGAACTATCTGAACAAGATCTACTTAACAGAGGGTACAAGAAAGTGATATTTAATCAAATGATGGGATTTTTGGTAGAATCAATCTCTTCCTCAAAACCTCTTTCCTCTTGATTTTATCATTTACCTCCACTGAGAGATTTTTCGCTTCTATTCATAAAGAAAGTCTACTTTTGAACATCTGGGTTTGTCATATAAGGCTTTATTATTCTCTTCATAGAAAGTAATAATCTCACATACTTAGGAGAGTGACAACCCTAAGTACCCTGTAGAGAGAGTACATTACCAATGGTGTGAGTGATTTCCAGATGATGCAAGACCTCATATGTGAATGGAACAGGAGGTGAAGAAACATCTGGATTTTCTCTTAGGGAATCTAAGTGATCTTTGTTTGAAGATTTTTCGTTCTATTAACTTGATAGAGCTGTCATACTGCAACATGTGATTTTTCCCCAGGCATTTACAACAGATAGGTAACTGTTTTCTATGAATCACCTGCTTAAATTTGTCTATAAATAAATACATAAGTCATGTCAATTGCAATGTAATATCTTAAAAAATGGATATATAATCTACTACATTTTCCTTTAGGAAAATGCCAGAATGGTGTAACCTTGAAAATATTCCCCCTTTGTCTGCATAATTTTTGAGTTAAAAACTTAGGATTTAAATATATACTTTATTATAAATTATGACCATTTCTCCATTATTTCATTCATTCAAATGCCATATTTGTAACTGAGGTTTTTTTCCTGAAAGTTAGTTTCCTTTTACTTCTAATTATGCATCTATGAATAGCAATTCATATTTAATTGCTCAGAAATATAGACCATAAATCACATTAAATCATCAAATTTAAATTTAAACGAAGCTTATATTTAATGAGGAATCATTATATACTCATGTCTACATGATATTATTTACAATATGCTTTTGATACATTTGTTTATATTCACCTTTCAAAACACATGCACAAAATTTAATTCTAAGTTTTTGGTACACTATATGCACATTGTAAATAGATGAACTGGCATGTTTAAAACATTTCAAACAAGAGAAATGAATTATCAGACTAAACTTTATCATGTATATATTTATCCTTTCCACATATTTTGTATTCTTCTACTAAAACAGAGATCTGATAAACTATTGTCTAACTAAGCCATACATATTTTCAAATGCAGATTCAAATCTAAGATAAGTGCAACTTTCAGTTGGCAGGAATTCTGCTTACTGAAAATTTATCTTCGGAGTCAAAAACTTTTGGAAGCATAAAAGAGAAAGAAAAATGATACTTATTTTTCATTGATAAAATATTTGGATAGTGATAACATGACCCTTGTAGTTTCAGAAAGCTAGATAACGAAATATGCAAATATCTTTGCAGATATAACCTATTGCTAATGCAGTTTTCTGACATTTTATTTTTAAGAACTTATTTAGTATAACTTAAATAGTAAAAACGTACAGTAGGCATGTAATTACCACAAAAATATAAACATCTTTTAAATATAACATCTTTAAAAGAAGATTAAAAATACAATTCTTATACAGGGGACACTAATTTGCTATGTGTTTAATAATACTACATATTTCCTTGTGTATTAGAATGTGACATAATTAAAAATAGAAACCACACAAAAAGATAAGAAAAAAAAATAAAACTAGCAAGCTAATAACAGAACTGAAGCTTACAGCAAGGTAGGGGGAGCGAAGGGGGACAAAATCATGGGAGAATGAACACAAGGAATCATAGTGACATTTCACTGGTGATATGGTGGAGGGAAAATTGTGGGGAATACAATGAGAGAAAAATATATATACATATAGTCAATACATTTTTAAAACGAAAATAAATTAGGAAAAAAAGAAACTACTATTTAATTCTAGATAGATAAATATCTTTTTATATGTTTATGTAGTATCTACATATGTATATATATAGTTGTGTCTGATGTTAATATATGTCTCTGAGAGAATACTAGAAGGTAATTGGTAAGAATATACAAGGAATGTATTATGCATGAAAGGAACATAGTAATTAGAGTCTACAACAATACCTCATTTTTGAAATACAAACTCTAGCATTTGAGTAAACTATACTAACATGTTTACATTCTTGAAAGGGTTCTATTGATTAAATTACATTTTGAGGAAAAGTGCTGCAGGCATTTTATTTTTTTGTTGAAGTCACATTGCATTATAATGTTATGTAAGTTTCATGTGTGCATCATTAAACTAGTGATTAAATTTCCAAGACTCCATAAATAATCTGTTCATCACTTAAGTGTCAAATAATATAGAGACTTTTTGACTCACTCAAAAGAATCTAATTTCATTTTATAGTCCCCAGTTTCCCCAATAAGTTAGCAGTTACATCAACTGTAAGGTAGAAATAATTATCACAGAAACAATATCAACATGGTCCAGGATGATCTGATCTTTAGGGAACTCTGAATATTGCTGATATCTCTAGGGGACAGAAATGAGAACAGTGATCTAAAAAAAGAAACAATATATTCAGTAGATAAATATTCATTCAAATGAGATGAAGAATGATGAACATCAGTTGAGATCAACTTCTGTAATGGAAATTTGCAATCCTTTCTTCTATAAGCAGGAACAAATTCTCAGAATCAAAATACATTAATAGAAATAGAAGTCCCAAGTCATCATAAGAAAGGTCTCCTCAATGCCACAGCAAATGTATATAATAGAAATTACCTTAGTCCTTCCACAAAAGGGCTAAGTGGTATTTTAATATATCTAATTTGATAATCATGTGCTGGAGCAGCAAGAATACACACATCTTCTGAAAGATATTGTATATTATTTTGTGTTCACTAACAATTCAGGTATAGCATGGTGTCTTATAACCAATATCCAAGGATCTTGTTCTGTTAGTATGAGATCTTACATAATAATGTTTCTGACTATTATTGTATTCCTGGACACAACAAAGGGTTCACTGACTCACTATATATTAAGATTTTCCAGAAACTGTTAGTCTCATAGAACAACGATCAGTCTCTTAAAGGAATAACTGGGGTCTAGCTAGAAAATTATATATTTTGAAAGTGAGATGCCTAAAGATGTGATAAGATTTTAAACCAAAAGATATCACATGCCTAGTTTTGCCAATAGATAGAATATTTGGGAATATGAGCCACAGTGAAACTAGGAACAGACCTAATGATTTTCTTGATGACATGCTTCCCATTTTTTTCAAATTTAATTGCATTGGTCTTGATGTCTAGCATTCCAGAGAATAAAAGCTTATAACAGGAAGTACAGTGACAAAAAACCCATAAAACAAATTTTTAATTGTGCCTCACCAGACAGCCAAAGGTTAATTAAGTTAATCACTATTAGAAATTTGAATTGTGGTTTCTATGTAACAGGAAGAAGAGGGATTCTATATGGCACCCAGTGATCTACGGAAGTGACCTTTAACTTTTGTACAATGATTACTAATAAGTGAACATAAACAGTTCTTATTACTTGAGGATGGCATTCCAACCTAAACCTCAGAGTCCTTGAGAAACTCTTGCTCTGGTCGATCCACCAGACACATTGCCTATACTGGTAGAGGTGCTAGTAAAGTGGAAAGAAATCTAAAATGACAAGTGGAAGAGCAAAATGATGACTAAGCACACAACAAACTTCAATCAGGTCTCCTTTGCATTTTTTCATTCTATAAAATAATTTAAGGTGGCAAGCAGACAACATTTCATTAGAATTGTGAAGAAGGAGACATCACAGAAAGATGTTTTGGTCTGACCTTTAGGGAAATTGGGAAAAGGGTTTTAAGAGTAAACTGCCTGTTTGGGTTAGAGGGGAACTCTGTTACAACATGCTAGGAGCTAGGCTGTGCTGAGTCATATGCATGAAGAGTTTCATGCTTCTTCATATAGCAAATGTCTCAGCATCCAAAGTCTTCCTTGAGAAGTATGGGCACCAACTGATAAATAACAAGTCAATCAATCTTGGTCAGAATTCTTGCATGTTGAAGTTGGGTCCTTGGACATCCACCCTCCAAAATTTTTTTAAAAAAATATTCATGTAGTGAGTGCCATTTTCCCTAATTCCTGGTGAGTAAAGTATCTCACTGCCTGTTCTACTAAGAAGTACAATTGGTTGCTATCCTGGGTGGGGATTGGAAGTATTGCATAATCTTGACATGTCACTATTGCAACCTGGAGGAGATTGACTTTAAGTTGAAAAGGCATTATTCAAAGATCAGTGACAATAAAATCACTATCAGTAATACCAATTGTACACTCCATACATGTCCATATTGCCAAGTTATGGACAGAATGATTGATTTGATAGTATTGCAGATAAAATAGCAGAGAGATTTTCCATTCATTGACTTTAATATTCATCTTCACTTCCCTGTGTTGTTTATTCCAGTGCAGCAGGTAATGTTAGTGGTTATGCAAATTCTTTTCCTTTTTATTTTCAGAAGATAATCCAGACAAGCCTACTTTCCAAGAAAACATTAACAACAGAGTTGTGTGATTCTGACAGATGTGTTCATGCCTGTTAAGTATGTTGGGAATTTTTTTTTAATTTGTTGGGAAAAAGTCCTTAAAATAATTTCATGAAAAACAAATCCTCCCCATGGGACAACAAAGTCAAACAGACAGCCCCATTCCTGTTACCCACTCACCTATAACTTATTTCTCCCTCTAGTTGGGTATCTGGATTTTGTTTCTAATATACATTATTTTTAATCCACAAAGTCAACATTATTGATGCATTGGTAGGAGTTAGTAAAAGGGTGGTCAGTTGCTGGGAGGAGGGCAGGATATGACCTACAGATGACAATACAGACTTCAGGTCCACAGTTTGCAGAGAAAAATTCTAGAATTTCTCCAACTACTGGATATGATTCTTAAAATCACAATAATTCATTATTTAAAAGAAATCAAGAAAGAAACATAAAAGAAGGATGTTAACACTGGTTTCCACAACACATGATAAGTTATTTCATGTGGCATCATGTTTAAATTTTATAATATTCTCACTCAACAAAATGGTCATGAACCCTGTGGTTGAGAATACTGCTAAGACAGTCAACAAGTGATGATATATGCAGTCATCTGACTAACTAGAAAATGCTATATGGTCCTTGTAACTCTTATCTTCCATACATCAATGAATGGGAAAGTCAACAGCAGACTTACTCTATCAAATGTACTATCAAAAAGCTTCAGCTTTCACCCCCAGCCCAGCGTGTTTGGGGCTAGGACAGGTGTGGACAGAGTCGCCAAAGCCAGAGAATGTGGCCGGCATCAGGAAGTTCATCCCTGAGGCGAGAGGCAGCCAGATTCAGCTGCGAGGAGAGTCTCACTCAGGTGAGCTGTCCTGCCAGCAGACTACTTCTGGTTGTCACGGTAACGGACCTGGGAGTTAGAGAAAGACTGCAATTTGCAACTGAACAGGCCTGGGCCCTTTAGGCTCAGGGTGGATCCAGTAGTCAGTACTGGGGAAGCCAACATGAAAGCTTCCAGCTTTCACCCCAAGCCCAAAAGCACAGGCGCCGCATAGCGGCACCAGCGCAAACTAAAGAAACAAAGACACTAACCAAGAGCGTGAAGAAACCCCAACTAAAAAGAGTGCTAGGCGAAGCCTAGATGCTTGGAGACACCAAGAACTGTTTAAGGTTCATCAAGGTGAAAAAAAAAAGGGGGGAAAGACAATAAAGAAGACAGACAATACAATAGAAACCATACCTAGTCACATATTCACTCCCTGAAAAGGAACTGGTCCCCCACAATAAGCAACGGAAACAAAATATAACTACCACTGCAGCAAAAGTACAAAGACAGAAATAACCACAATTAGATAGCCTTCAACATGCTATCAGAGCAGTAGTCACTCAATATGTAGAGCAAGTCCGAAAGGAAAACACAGGAAGGAGGAAGAATACAAATAATCAAGTAAGCCCTAAGAAAAATGATTCACCTCCAAAGGATACACAATCTGTAGAAACCAACATGGATGACATGGAAGAAATGCTTCACATGTCAAATAAAGAATTCAGAATTCAGAATCAACGTGATAAAAGCACTCAAAGAGGCCAAAGAAGGGGGTAAAAGAAGGGAAAGCAAGAGGGTAGAAGCTCTCAATGAACTAAAAGAAGTAGTAGAAAAATATAAAAAAGAATGTAGCAAAATGAACAATATCATTGAAATACAGAAAAATGAAATTGAAATTCTACATAAGAAGCTGCAGGAGATGCAATGCATAAGAGGAGCAATAGAAGAGTTCAAAAATGCAGGGAAAAGCCAGGAATGCATATTAGAAAATAAAAGAAAGAATCAGCATACTAGAGGACACAGGAGTAGAGAAAATGAAGAAAGAGCGAGTGAAAAACAGAGTAAAAAGAGGAGAAAAAAATCAGAGATCTGTCAGATACTCTAAAGAAAACAAATATAAGAGTAATAGGAATCTCAGAAGGAAAAGAGAAAGACATAGGATCTGAAAGGCTTTTCAACGAAATAATAGAGGAAAATTTCCCAAACTTGAAGAAAGAAATGAAAATAGATATACAGGAAGCAAAAAGGACACCAAACTACTTTAATCAAAGAAGAAACACCGCAAGACACATCATAGTAAAAATTTCAAGAGTCAAAGATAAAGAAAAAATTATGAGAATAACAAGAGAGAGGAAACAGATAATCTACAAAGGAAAACCGATCAGACTGACTTCAGACTTTTCAGAAGAGACACTCAAAGCAAGGAGAGAAGGGGCCACATCATCAAAACACTCCAAGACAAAAAAAGCCAGCCAAGAATATTCTACCAGCAAAATTGTCCTTCCTTTTTGAAGGAAAAATTAGAACCTTCTCAGACAAACAAAGCCTCCAGAAATTTGCTACCACCAAACCCCCTCTCCAAGAACTCTTTCAAGAAGCTCTAAGACCAAAACCTGCAGAAGAATAAAAAGAATGAATAATGGAAAAGAAAGAACAAACTAAAACAGAACCACCAATGATGACCAGAAACCCAATGTTAGACCTCAAACATCAATAATTACACTAAATCTCAATGGGTTAAACTCAGCAATTAAAAGACATAGAGTGGAAGCCTGGATTAAAAGACAGAACCCAACATTTTGTTGCCTCCAAGAAACACATTTGATCCCAAAAGACAAGCAAAGATTGAAGGTGAAAGGATGGAAAACAATCATACAAGCCAATGCCCCCCCCCCCAAAAAAAAAGCAGGAATAGCCATTTTGATAGCAGATAAAACAGATTTCAAATTAAAAAAAATAACAAAGGATAAAGAGGATCACTATCTAATGGTTCAAGGGTCAACCAACCAAAAAGATATAACAATTGTCAACATATACTCACCAAGTGATGGTGCACCAAGATTCATAAGACAGCCACTAAGAGAACTGAAAACAAATATAGATGAAATGCATATGTAGTAGGAGACTTTAACACACCACTCTCAACAAAGGACAGATCAAAAAAACTAAAGCTACACAAGGACACAAAAGCCTTAAATGAAGACCTAGACAAAATGGACCTAATAGACATCTACAGGATGTTACACCCACAAGGAAAAGAATACACCTTCTTCTCAAATTCACATGGATCATTTTCTAAAATTGACCACATAAAAGGCCACAAGACAAACATGAGTAAATATACAAAGATTAAAATAATACCAACTTTTTTTTCAGATCATAAGGGTATCAAACTAGAAATCAATAATGAAAAGAAAGAAGAACATCCAACACATGGAGACAACAACATGCTTCTAAAGGAAGAATGGGTAATTGAAGAAATTAAAGATGAAATAAAAAACTTACTTTGAAACAAACAACAAAGAAGACAAAGCATTCCAAAATGTTTGGGATGTAGCAAAAGCATATATAAGAGGAAGACTCATAGCAATACAGGCCCATATCAAAAACCAAGAAAATAACAAAAAAAAACCCAACCTAATCCACCAACTTGAAAAACTAGAAAAAGAGCAACAAAAAAAATCCAAAACCCAGCAGAAGACTAGAAATAACAAAAATAAAAGAAAAAATAAATAATCTAGAAGCCAAAAAGACTATCCAGCAGATCAACAAAACCAAAAGCTGGTTCTTTGAAAAAATAAATAAAATTGACAAGCCCCTTGCAAAACTCACAAAGGAACAAAGAGAGAGAATTCAAATAAACAGAATCACAAGTGAAAGAGGAGAAATTACAATCGACACAAAAGAAATCCAAAGGATAATAAGAGATTACTATGAACAACTATATGGAAACAAATACAACAACCTGGATGAGACGGATAGATTCTTAGAAAGATACAACTCTCCAAAATTAAACAAGGAGGAAATAGAGAATTTAAATAAACCAATCACAAGCAGTGAAATTGAAGAAGTCATCAAAACTCTACCTAAAAACAAGAGCCCCAGGACCAGATGGCTTTACAAACGAATTCTACCAGACATTCAAAGATGATATAATGCCTGCGCTACTAAAGTGCTTCCAAAAAATAGAGAAAGAAGGAAAACAGCCAAACACATTCTATGAAGCAAACATCACACTCATACCAAAACCAAATAAGGACAACTCCAAGAAAGAAAACTATAGGCCAATTTCCTTAATGAACACAGATGCAAAAATTTTAAACAAAATCCTGGCAAACTGAATCCAACAATGTATAAAAAGCATTATTCACCTTGACCAAGTGGGATTTATCCCAGGGGCACAAGGGTGGTTCAACATCCGGAAATCAATTTACATGATACACCACATCAACAAAGAGAAAAGCAAAAACCACTATAATATCAATAGATGCAGAGAAAGCATTCGACAAAGTCCAGCATCCATTTATGATAAATGACCTTGAAAAATTAAGGATTAAAGGAACATACTTCAACATAATAAAAGCCATCTATGACAAACCTATGGCAAACATCCTAAATGGGGAAAAACTAAAAGCATTGCAGTTGAGATCCGGAAGCAGGCAAGGATGCCCACTCTCCCCACTACTCTAACATTGTACTGAAACTTCTAGCTAGGGCAATAAGTCAAGAGAAAGGCATGAAAGGGATACAAATAGGTAAAGAGGAACTGAAACTATCATTATATGCGGGTGACATGATTCTCTACATAGATGACCCCAAAAAATCCACAGAAAGATTGCTTGAAATAATAAACCAGTTCAGTAAGGTAGCTGTATATGAAATCAACACACAGAAGTCGGTAGCTTCCCTATATACAAAAAGTCAAAAAGAAGAAGAAATTTGAAAAACCATCCCATTTACCATTGCACCAAAAAAAAAAAAAAAAAAAAAAAAAAAAAAAAAAAAAAAAAAAAAAAAAAAAAAAAAAAA
>PVHY01002593.1:0-96294 GCA_004024945.1 Uropsilus gracilis | reverse complement strand
GAAAGAAAGAGAAAGAAAGAAAGAAAGAAAGAAAGAAAGAAAGAAAGAAAGAAAGAAAGAAAGAAAGAAAGAAAGAAAGAAAGAAAGAAAGAACTCTACAAAGAAAACTTTAGAACAGTACTAAAAGAGATAGAAGACATAAGGAAATGGAAAGACATTCCCTGCTCATGGATTAGAAGGATAAATATTAGCAAAATGGCCATCTTACCAAAGGCAATCTACAGATTCAATGCAATCCCAATAAAAATCCCAATGGTATTTTTTAAAGATATAGAACAAAAATTAATGAAATTCATATGGAATAATAAAAGGCCTCGAATATCAAAAAACCTCCTGACCAGAAAAAAAGAGAATCGACATATTACAATTCCAAACTTTAAACTATACTACAAAGCCAAAATAATTAAAACAGCTTGGTACTGGTACAAAAACAGACAATCAGACCAATGGAACAGAATTGAGTGCCCTGAAATAAAACCACACATGTATAGTCAACTAATCTTTGACAAAGGAGTGAAAAACTTACATTGGAACAAAGATAGCCTCTTCAATAAATTGTGCTGGGAAAATTGGACTAAGAAATACAAAAAAATGAACCAAGACAGCTCCCTTACACCATGTACAAAAATCAATTCAAAATGCATAAAAGACTTAGAGGTCAGACCTGAAACCATAATATACATAGAGGAAAACTTGGGTAAAATCCTTCAGGAATTACAATTCAGAAATCCCTTTCTGGAAGCATCTACAGATGGCAAATAAATGAAAGAAAATATAAACAAATGGGACTATAT
This sequence comes from Uropsilus gracilis, assembly GCA_004024945.1. Taxonomy (NCBI): domain Eukaryota; kingdom Metazoa; phylum Chordata; class Mammalia; order Eulipotyphla; family Talpidae; genus Uropsilus; species Uropsilus gracilis. Next base: position 95,500 of record PVHY01002593.1, on the reverse strand, counting down.
CAAACTAAAAACTTTTGTACAGCGAAAGAAACAACAGAAAAAAATCTAAAAGAAGCCCAACAAAATGGGAAAAAATTTTTGCCCTCCACAATAGTGATAAGGGTTTAATAACGAAGATCCACAAAGAACTCACACAACTAAACAAAAGCAAAATAAAAAGCCCAATCAAAAAATGGGGAGAAGAACTAAAAAGACACTTCTCCAAAGAGGAAATACAAATGGCCAACAGACACATGAAAAATTGCTCATTATCACTATCAATAAGGGAAATGCAAATCAAAACCAAAATGAGATACCACCTTATACCAGTAAGAATGGCCCACATCCAAAGAACAGGCAACAACAAGTGCTGGTGAGGATGTGGAGAGAAAGGAACACTCTTACACTGCTGGTGGGAAAGTAAAGTGATCCAACCTATATGGAAAGCTGTGTGGAGGACCCTCAAATTAATGAAAATGGATCTACCATTTGACCCAGCAACTGCTCTCTTGGGAATCTACCCAAAAGAGACCTCAATGAGGGTACAAAGGGACACCTGTGCTTGGATGTTTACCGCAGCACTATTTATAATTGCAAGGACATGGAAGCAACCCAAGTACTCAAAAACAGATGACTGGTTGAAGAAAATGTGGTATTTATACACGATGGAATACTACTCATCAATTAAGAATGGCAAATGAGACAACTTTTTGACAACATGGATGTACTTAGAAGGAATCATACTGGCAGAAGCAAGTCAAAAAGAGAAAGACAGAAGCCAATGGTTTCACTAATATATGGGACATAATGAAAAAAAAGTAAATAAAAGCCATGAGGAAAAGACAAAACAGGCTGAGCACCAAACTGAATCACACAACAATAGACAGGAGGGAAAGAGGGGGTAGGGAGGGAGGGGGTGGTAAATCCCTGGGATTGCAAAGATGTGAAATTTACATATAGATACATTTTTAAAAATAAATAAAAATCTATAAAAAATGTACTATCAAATCATTTAAACATAGCAAATAATATATTGCTTCCATTTATTAGGAAATTGTCCATTAAAATATTATTCTTTAAGGCCACAAATTATATTGGATTTAATATAGACTTGAACTGCTATTTCAGGTCTCAGACTCTCATAAAACATGATAAATGAACAGGTAAATTGGGATACATTATTATTTTGTCTTTTCCTCTCCCTACTAACATATGCATAGATTTCAATTCTTTACCTACAAGATTAAAACATGAAGTATGTGAATTAAATTGTGTATATTACAGACTTGTAGCAATTCTCATATGGTAGCAAAATATTTTGCAAACCAATGAAGCATATACTTTTATGTGTAATTCTATTAGAAAATCAATGGTATTTATAAAAAAAATGCTGAATGTTTGCCCATTTGACTTATAGTACTTGTAGAATTTCTTACGCAACCTGCATTTTAGAATAATATATACTTTTGACATCTTTTAATTAAAATAATTTTCAGAATTTTTCCTAAATATTACGTCATTTTTGTAACCCAGAACTTACAGTGTGTCTGTTCTAAATATACACAAATTCAGAAATTTTCCTGTTGCCATTGAAGCTCAGTTGCTTATTGGAAAGAAATATGAGTGACTTTTCTTCAAATTCCTATTTAGGGAGCCAAATATCAAGATTTTTTAAAATAAAGGGATTTTCAGCAAACAGAAAAATATTGATATTATATTGAATACTAATGTTAACTTTTTTAAAAAATGATATTTTCAATAATTTTAGTTAACACATTTGCTTAATAATAGCCTAAGTTGGAAGAATCAAAAGAGTAAAACTTATACTCAGTACTATTTGCAATTGATTAAAAATAGCCCTCCAGAATATATCCAAGGCCTACTCTCTGCAGATTATTTGTATTATCTTATGACAAAGTCTTTTCAGATTTTATCAAGTTAATGACATTGAGTATACCCTGATGTGACTGTATGTATCCCCATGTCATAATCCTTGCTCCAGGAGAATGATACTATGGGACAGGACCTTCAGGAGGTATGTATGTAACAGCTGAATCCCATGTGACTGGGGTAGTATTCTTATAAAAGAGGTATCACTAAGCTTGTTAACCCTTTCATATGTGAGTACACAGTGAGGTGTTACTTGATACCAGCCAGGAGGTAGGCTGTCATGAGTCACAACACCAGATCTGCTGGCACCCTAATCCTAATCTCTAGCCTCCAGAATGCTGAGAAATGTTCATGATGATTATTAGCTACGCAATCTGTAGTATTTTATTAGAGTAGTTCAAACAGAGTAAAACTGGGGAGATGGACCCTGTCATTTAGGGAGTGGGGAAGACATAAATGCAATCATATTACAAGAATCAATATTACAATAAATCAATTTGAGACCTGACTGCAAAGAAACCTTGGAATCCAGGAGAATGGGGACAAAGAAAAGAAATGCAAAATTCAAAACTGCTAACCTAGCACCTTTGGTATAAGAAAAAAAAAAAGGAAAGAAACGGGCATTTCTGGGTAGAAATAAGACAATTTCCAAATGCTGGAAACTGCACAGTGCATCAGTCAATCACAGAGAGACTGTGGGGCAACCAACCCAATCCTCATAGGTTCATTACTCGTTCTAGCAGTCAAATAATTTTGGAGCTCTTGGAGTTCTGTTTTTTAGTTTTTTAAATAATAAACAGAGAAGAAAGTCAATTGAGTTTCTACACTTTCCTTTATCTCCACTCCCCCAGTGTGATACCACCCTTTTATCTACCCTCCTAGGCCCAGATATGCCCAGTCACACATGTGCACACCCACTGCACTCAGGCACATACAGATCACGGGACAGTGCAATACCACTGGTGTTGGCCATACACACTAATGGAGGAAGAAGCCTGAGTAAATCGTTCAACCTTCAATATACCCCCTTTATATGCATGCTATCCCTCTTCCTCATGCTATCCCTCTTCCTCATGTTTCCCTTGGAGAATGTGGAATACCATAGCCCTGACCAGCAAAAGTAAACAGAATGCAACTAAATAAGATAGAACACAAATTACAGTCCACTAAAGTGTTAGTACACACCAACCTAGGGACAAAACAGTAAAGAAGTCATTGGCAGCAGTAAGGGGAGATCCCTCCTATCTGGGAGTGTACAGGCTGATTTTCTGTCAGAAGACAACACCTCAGCCACCAGCAGTGGTCACCTATGCCAAGTATCCCTTGCTTCACACACCAACATCTTCACTCACCAATGACTCCATGTCTGCATGGAAACACCCTGGCAACGACACCAACTGTGAGGTAGCCATTTCAATACAAATAGGTTTATCATTAGTTCTAGCAGTGTAATAATTTTGGAGCCCTTGGGGTTCTTTTATTTTTTTCAGGTATTTTAATAATAATAAGCAGTGAAGAAACAGCTACTCAAGTTTCTTCTATCCCCTTTTACCCTTCTACCCCAGGGTGATAACACCCTTTTAGCCACACTCTTAAACCCAGGTGAGTCCACTCATTCATGTGCATACCCACAGGTGCATACACAATAATGGGGATGGTGCAGTACAACAGGTGTTGGGCATACACACTAATGAAGGAATAAAGTCTGAGGCCACATTTACTCTACATAGATTAATGTGTCTTTGGAAAAATTAGGAAAGAAAAGTATAAAATTCCTGAGGCATGATGTCATATTGAGCTTCCTTGATCCTCTCTGTTCTGTGGGACAGGAAGTCCCATTATGTTTTGTTCTCTTTTACTGCTTTAATTCTCTTCTCATATCTGTTCTTCTAAACAAATTTGCCTCTTTTCCCTTGCTTGCCTGTGCTATTGAAATTCCTTCTGTGATTTTTTTCAGACTAAACCCACCACAATGTTATCAAACTGTAGTCATTACAAAAGGGATAAAGGAAAACAGAGATCTCATAGACATGCAAGCACACAGTCACACACACACACACACACACACACACACACACACACACACACACACACACACTGAAAATGCTGAGAAACCCCATGAATGTGAATTCAGGGCTAACTGAATGGAAAACCCTGGCCTTGTAGAGTAACGTTATTAAATTCTTGACCAGAAGCCAAAAAATGTTAGTAACCATCAGAAGATGGAAAAAAACAAAGAATGAGTTTTCTTCTAGGGTTCTTGGAATGAATTCAACTCTGATAATACCCTGATTTTGAGCGAGTGATACTGATGTCAAACTTCTGGTATCCAGATGTGTGAAAAGATAATTTATGTTGTGTTAACTCAAAAATTCTGTGGTAATTTTTTTTTTAAATAGGAAACTGAAGCAATACTTTAAATACAAAAACTTCTTCTTCAAACTATAATCATGTGTAAATATTTCAAAAAAGTACCACTGGCCTAAATGAACCAAAAATATTGACCTGTTTAAATCTACTACAGAGGATTATGTAAATGTATACTGCTACAGGTTCCCATATGATTGATAGTTAGCAATTATATAAAATAATTGCTGTTTACTTGGCTTGATATGACTTGAATTATATCTTATAACTGCATTTATGTGATTATATAACATCATACTGCTTCTCAAACATTTAATTCAATAAAAAAAAAAAAGTCCTGTTGCAACATTCACACAAAAATCTATTTCTGTTCATGGACTAGTAATCTAAATTAAATGCAATAACAAGCTCAGTGCATTGCTTGCACTGAGGTTGTTCAAAATATGAAAACAAAGCAGTAATTACATGCACTAAATAAACAGCTATAAAGTTAAAGGCTGATTATAGCATAAAAAAACAAAAAAAAATAGTGGTTTCTATAAATGTTAATTAATAAATAATGACCCTGAAAAACATTCAAAGAGAGTTGAACAAATTGACTATGTTTCAAACTTCTTTCTAAATGGATAGAGACTTATTATTGAGGTAACAAAAGTTTACAACATTGTCTATAATTTAGAGCTAGGTTACCACATCCTTAAGGTGTATCTTATCATATCCCACCATTATGGCCCTGACAGTATCCAACAGAATCTATCGTATCACCTCTCACTCCGTTCTCACTCTTTGCTCTTTCCTTTCCTTAGCCTCGATTCTACAATAAAATTTCTAGACTTTGGTGTTGGTTTAAGTTTGGTTTCAGCTAAACCTTGGGCTTGTTATTTATGTTCTACATATAAGTGACATTATCTGGTATCTGTCTTTTCCCTACTAACTTTTATCACTTAATATAATCCATCCAGTTCCATCCATGTTGTCATAAAAGTCAAAAATTAATCTTTTTTATAGTTGGGTAGTATTCCATTGGGTATTTATACCAAATCTACCTAACTACTTGCATTTTAGGGGGGTCGGAGGAAAGGAACAGTACCTAGGCCATTTTCTTCACTTGGTCATTATAAATAGTGCTGCAAGCAACATAGTTATGCATATATCACTTTTAATTGGTATTTCGTTCTTTGGATGAAGAATGGAATTGCTGGGCTATATTCCAAATTTGACACAAATGCTATAGTCCAAGTTTAAGGAGCATAATAGAAAGCATTCCTCTTTCCTAAAAATAAAATAGTAAATCTTATGGCACCATTATGTCCTATTTTTAACAAACTTTGTTGAAATTTAGATAATTATTATGACTATATTTAAAACAATGTCAGAAAACTTTAAAAATGTCCAGACTAGGAGATATTGGCCAGAAACTTTAATCGATTCTCCCAGAGAAAAACCATATAGAGAACTACAGAACTAAAGACAGATGCCAGCCTTTTGCAATTTGTCTTCTAGTACACTGTCTCTTAATTATACAAAATACTTAAAGTTGATTCTTCACTGGTTTGTTACATCTTTAAATTAAAATTTGCCATGCACACATATAAAACTGCAACAGATTCCTGAGCACCAAGGGATCATGCTGGTCAACTTCATTATTTTTATTCTACATTCAACCCTGAGAAATGTAGATGCTAAAAAGATGTTTCTTATAATAATATTGAGGTGAATTCTTGCTAGGTAAACATAGTAAAGGCCCCACAGAAAGTGAAAGCAACAGAAAAATATTTTCAGGCCCTACTCCTGTGAGCAAGAGACCTGCCTGTCAGCAAAAGACAACCAAAAATGCTTGATAAGGAGAAAGCAGAAGGGAAGGGGTTAATGACCTTTATTTTGGGTCCAGAGTGTTCATTCATTAGTGAGCTCCCCCATGTTCTCAGCTGCCTGTGATTTTTCTAGCAAGCTACCTCCCTGTGTATATTCAGCAGCATGAGGCCCCTTAGTGAGCTACAATTGACATAAAAGACCCTAGAAATGAGCATTTAGGGGATATCTCTTTTCAGGTGTCCCCTCTGTGTCACTGCAGGAAGCTGTCTGCTTTCTTGTTGCTGAATAAACTCTAAAACTCACTCCTTGAGCTCCATGACCTCAGTTTTGGTGATACCAGACAAAAACTTGATGATATGGTACAGGAATATCAGAACATTAAAAAGAGACATTTGGTGGAGTGTAATAGTGTGTGAATTCTTTGGAAATGTTGAAATATTGCTGCTAAACATTGAAGGTAGATGGGATTAGTTGGGAGAAGAGAGTCAAAATCATATTACAAGACAGTATTTAAAAAAATGTTCCTATAGAAGCTGGGCTAATGTGATAGCTAGTTAGTACTTATCATATTTTTCCCCTAAAAGTCAGATTTGCATAAAGGCCTTAATATATTCTGGAAATTTTCGAAATAATTTTAACAATAAGATGAAAATAGATATAATACAGTGACAAGTTAACCCAGATACATGAACAACTTAATGCAATTTATTCAAATTCTTGTGTTTCAAATAAAAGATAACAAAGTTATCTTGATGGTCTCTCAGATTTGATGATGTTATATATTTAGATTTATATTTACTAACACACTTTTCGAGTTGAGACCATGGCAGATGGTTGAGGTAAAAGCACAGATATACTAACTCTATGCTGACTTATTTTATTGCAGCATGTAATAATATTGATTCACTAGGGAAAAAAAAATTCCACAACTAATGTTAAACTAAAAGGTACGCTTGAAGAAAAGATGTGAACTGGAATTTTTCTCAACAAATTATGTCTAGTCTCACTGAAGATCTTGTTATTTTAGCAATCATAATGATGGATAAATAACCATTTCTTTGTATGGTAACAAACTTTTCTCCAGTCATTATTCTAACTACTCCCCCCCTCCATGCAAGACACATATCCTGTCATCACTTTTTCTATCTCTAAGTCTCCTTTATTTTCTGGTCTCTGTTCATTTATGGGGAGAGGCAATACTTTCTTATCTTTCAATTGGTAACAAAATAAATAAGTAAAATATAATAGCGTCTGGGTTGTGAGAATATAGGAAATGTTACTGTCTCCTCCGAGTTTTTTGTATCTCCAGCCATTGAACTACACATTATTCTAACTACTCCTCCCCTCCATGCAAGACACATATCCTGTCATCACTTTTTCTATCTCTAAGTCTCCTTTATTTCCTGGTCTCTGTTCATTTATGGGGAGAGGCAATACTTTCTTATCTTTCAATTGGTAATAAAATAAATGAGTAAAATATAATAGGGTCTGGGTTGTGAGAATATAGGAAATGTTACTGTCTTCTCCAAGTTTTTTATATCTCCAGCCATTGAACTACACAATACCTAGTTGATGTTCCTTTAAGTCTCAATTCTCTAATCAGTAAATATAAAAAATACTGCTTGATTCTCTTAGAAATTTCACAAAGATCAGAGGTTCTATTTTAAGAAACAAGACTTGACCATGGACTATATTTATTAGTTAGGTCCTTAAAGCTGAGGATGATTTCGAGAAGAGAGTTTGGCTCTTGGTATGTCCCTAAAAAGTACATTCAATAGATGCATGAGAAAAAAAATGCAAACTGCTCAACAAAACCGTTACAAACCACTTATATATAACTTTATTGCTTTGATTGTTTCTTTCTGTAAAAATACACATATACATATTTTATGGAATAATTTGTCTTGTGTCTTATACCCTGAGTAGCATAGTAATAGAAAATACTGAGGCAAAAAGACTTTACTAGCACAAACCCTGTTCGCACTATCTTCTAGCTTTAAGTTTCACTCAAAATTGGAATTGAAGAAAATAATGAGATCACAGTCACTTATGTTTCAGAGTTCATGGGTGATTCAGAAACATTACCAGTACCAACATCTATCAAAGTATTTGTTGGGTTGATTTAGAAACATACAGTTTCCTCTAAGGAAAAATGTATCCAGATTACAAATACTGTGAATTTTAAAACATAAATGTTGCAAATTTATTGATATCTAACAATTTAGATTATAGCATGCTACAGCAAAAATGGTTCATAAAAGTATTTTGATATAAGTTTGATATTGCTTTTCATGGTGGTTCATCATTGATGTTTGCCTGCTTTTTTTGTATACATTCTGACATTTCATGTATGTTTATGTAGAGTGTTTGTATGCCCTTTGATTTCTTCTGGAGATTGTCAGTGTCTGTATCAAGAATGAATTTAACAGTTCAAAGTAAGATTGTAAAAACTCATTTTTCATTTGCACTCTTCTAAAGACATGGATACAATCAATTTAAAAATACACAGACTGAGATTAAATAGTTTCAACTCATTTTTTTTTTGCCCATGGAACCACAGGCTCTCTTTGCCCGGGGTACCACAGACTCAAGCAATCCCCAGCCTCAGTTTCCCAGGTAGCTGGGATTACAGACGCGCGCCACCACACCCAGCTATTTTTTTGCAACTAGGTCTCGCTACGGGCCCCAAGCGGGACTCAAACCACGATCCCTAGCCCCGGCCGCTTCATAGGCTGAAGCTTACAGGCACAACTCATATTTTATATCCAGAATATATAGGGAGCTCTCAGAAGTCAATGATAAGGAAAGAAGTTGATAGAAAATGCACAAAAATTGTGATATGAATAAGAATTTCAGCAAAGAGAAAAGGGAAAGGAATGGGTTAGGAAACTTCAAATTAAACTACAGAATTATTAAAAATAAAATTAAAAACATGGATCATATTGAAAGTTGGTAAAAATGTGGAGGTACCCTCTTACATTTATAATAAGAATGCAAAGTGACACAACCCTTTGGAAAACCATTTGAGGAGTTATTAAAATATACACCTATAATATTATCCAGCTATTTTACTCTTATATTACTAAGGAACAGAGGAACATATTACCATACAATGACTCGTGCATGAATATTTGTAGTTGTTCTATTTTCAATTGAAAATATTGCCAAATGTATAGCTCCATAAATAGATGAACAAGATTGGCATGTACATAATATGTAGAATTATGTAGATAAACCTAGGATGAATGTATGTGCAGATATTTTTTCTTGCTATTTTTCCCTAAATAATTTAGCATGCAAATATTTATATATGCATTTATATATTAAGAATTGTAAGTACTCCAAAATAGCTTACAGTATATGGGAGGGTTGTATTTATTGTATGTTAAGTCTGTGTGATTTTATACATGGAATTTACACATTCACAATTTTTGGTATCTGTTAGGGTTCTAGAACCAATCAATCATCAGTTACCAAAGCATGACAGTGATTCCATTTGTATAAACTTTTGGACAAATACAAGCTATCTAGAATAAGAGAAAGTGGGCCAGTGGTTGGTTTTGGAGGGTGGGAGCAGGAAGACAGAGAAAGCAAGATTAGGAAAAAAATGTGGATATTTTGAGTGGTGTCAGGAATACGTGTTTATTGTTTTAATTGTGGTGTCAGTTCTACAAGTGTATTATATGTCAAAATATGTCAGAATATACTATTAAATGTATGTTGGTTATGTCCCAAGAATTATATTCTCAACCTGTGAAAATGTCATTTTTTTTCTTTCCTAATTACTAGACAAATTAGAGAAAATTCAATATTTCCTTATCCTTTGAAAAATTATCTGATGTTATTAAGGACATCATCTTAAGCATATGACTCTTTTTTTTTTAGTTCATGTTGATTAGATCTGAACTGCCCATGCTCTGAGTCACTTTTAATAAAGATTACCTTATTTGCCTATCAAATGATTTAATACTTCTTAAATATTTGAACTTTTCATAAAAGTAAGTCTAAACACTAAGTAGCAACTTACACAGTTTATTATTTCTATAATTGGATACAAAGAGATTCTATGAATTTTTTTCTGCAATCAGTAGTTGGTTAATTTTACAATTTTTGATGGAGTTCCTTTTAAGCATTTACTTAAGTTACAAACTGATAGGTAGGAAAGAATATGAATATCAGCAAAAACATGCAATTCAAAATGTAAAAGCATACAAATATATTTTCAGGTTCTGAGAAACATTTGTAATAAAAATAAACGTGTAATTCTTTGGCCAAGATCTTTATGCTTTGCCCCTGTGTTCATGGTTTTGACACACAGCACATGTTCAATCATTGCTGTACTTCTTCATCTGACGTAATGGAGAGGTTAGCTTTTCCAGGAAAGTGACTTCATGGGGTAATTTAAAATTTGATCTGTACAAGTACCCAAAATCTCATCTATGATTTATTTAAGGTAGTGTAAATCATTTAAAATTATTGCTTACCATCCAGATTGCTTATCCATCCAGATTGCTTATCCATCCAGAATATATATAATGTAATCTAGACGTTTATTAAAAACACAAAGCAAGAGGGATTTTTTGTTTTCCACTTTTCTATGTAACTGAACATACATTATTTACAATCTTAGCAATTTTGATAATAACATACCTGAGATTCAGAAAGGTTGACTTTCTGTAAAATGAAAAAGAGGAATCTGAACTTCTACCTGCTAAACACAAAAGTTTCAATCTACTTTACTCCTTTTGCAAACCAAAAAAATAAGGCGCAATGATATGAGTTTCATTCTAGTGAAAACACTATATAAAAAAGAGTAACAGCAGTCAAATGTTGAATAACATTTTTTTTCTTTTGATGAAATAAAAAGCTCTAATTATGTATTTGTATTGGAAGAATTATTATATGCAATACTATGGTCAACAACTAGAAAATTCAACTGCTAAAAAATATTTCCATGTTATGAAATGTGTAAACAATCAACAATTTGATGATATATATTATAAATTATACACTGTGTATATAAAATGTTAAATATACTAGTCTTGATTTCTCTGTTATTTCATCTTATTTCATTTTCATACTCATTAAAAGAATTGATTTTTTACAAATAAAGGAAACGTTTTTCACAGACTTTTAATGTTAGTTTTATTTTTATGTATTTTAAAATATTGAGGACCTGAAATGAATTAGGTGATTGAACTTTTAATTTGCTATGAAATACACATTATTAATCTGTTCTTTCATCCTGAAAGAAATTTCTTAGATCTATATCTAAAATCCTGGTCATTTCTAAAACACAATCTTTGGTTCACATCAGTTTATTGGGTTAAAAATAAAATATCTTGTGAGAAAGTTCCCTGCTCTTGGCAAAGGATTATAAGCTTTATTTGAAATCCCAGTAAATGTCTTTGAATCTGTGTTTATTGATTCCACATGATTAAGGTCCTATGTGGCCAATATGCACAGGGATTACTGCTCCAAGGAAAATGTCTGCATAGTTTTATACTTGAAGATCTTTCCAGGTGAACTTTAGTTTGAATTTCAATCAATTTTTTTGCCCTATTTCCCTTTCAAGTTTGTTTTGACCTTTCATTCTGCTTTTCTTTCTTTCAATGTGGAGTGTGTGGATAGTAAATGCAATATACATCAATGTATGATTTTCCCAGAGGCAGTTTCTTGTGATTATTTATATATTTAAAATCATATTTTAAGCCCACATCTTAAATTAAAAACATTTTACTTAAAACATTCATATTTATATTTTAGGTCATATTATTAAATATATTTCTCTGTGTGTGTATGTGTGTGTACTATGTGTATGATTCCAATGATACCCTACTATTTCAACTTTGAATTATTAATGTCTTCAACTTTTACTTTTGGTTGCTTAAAATTAGTAGGTTTCACTCATGGAAGATGTTTATAAAAACCATACATAATAACTAATGGTGACAACAAGGCAGAAATATACAGCAACCACTGGAAAATTCTAAATACATAGTGAAAATGAAATATTGACCATGTCACTGCAAAAATAGCCATAAGAGAAGAAATTAAGATGATGGTTCATGGGTAACAAAGTGGTGGAAAAACCTCAAGGTATACAACTATATAATATATGTGTATATTATATATACTACATATATATATATATATATATGGTGCATGTTTGTGTGTGTAACCAAAAAAAAAAGAAAAAAGAATAATATAATTAGAGCAGAAATAAAGGAGAAACTAGAAAGAAAATAAGAAAGAACTATTAAGTGTAGTTTTTTAGATATATAAATAAATTTAATAGACCCTTATCAAGACTTAAAAATCCCTCAAATGTTTAAATATCGTAAGAGAACACATTACAAATGATTCCACATAAATAAAGAATCTATCATAAAAAATACATCTAATAGTTATTTGGTAATAACTTATTTAAAATGGAAGAAATGTATGCATTTGTAAAATATGCAACATATCAAAAATGAATCATGAAAAAATAGAAAATCCAAAGCACAATTAACAACAGATAAAGCTTGAATCAGAAATCAAAAACCTCTCAACAAAAAAAATATTTCAGAGCCAGACAGCTTTACTACTGAAGTATATAAAATATTTAAAGACAATATCAATCCTAAATTTTTCAAAAAATTGAAGATGAAGGCATTCATTCTATAAGGCCTGAACTACCCTGAAACAAAATAAAAAATGACTCTGATAGAAAGGAAAACTGTGTGTCAATATCATTATTGAATAAAGATGAATAATTTTTAACAAAAATCAAATGCAATAGCATATTAAAGGGAACACATGATATAACCAAGTAGGATTTATGCTAGTGATGCAAGGATAGCTCAAAACATGAAAATTAATTAATATGTTACACCACATAGATAGAAGGAGAAAAACTTTAAGCTCATTTCACAGATAATTTTAAAAAATACATTTGACAAAATATAGTAAACTCATGATTAAAGACTCTGAATGAATTATAGAAGAAACATACCTTGATATATTATATATTCCTTGAAAAAATGAGTTACATCTATGTCACTATGGAAATGATGAAAAATTTAGCATTATAATAATGAAATTAAATAATGAATTGAAGCATATTTTTATTTAATAAAAATAAATAATAATCTTATTTAATAGTATCACAGGTTGTTACCATACTTGTTCTGTATTTAGTAGTTTTGTTAAGTTCCAAGAACATGCAGAACCATTATAAATTAAATATATAGACATAATTGTATAATGTAAGCACACATACAATTGTATATGAATTAAATTTCTAATATTTTTGGAGCAACATATATACATACAAATATAGACATAATTAAATATGGTATATTTAACATATCTTTTTGTATACAATTATTTGTACACATGTAATAAATGTACACATATTGATCAAAATATGTACACACATAAAATAAAAGAAATAATATCAATGCTTGAGAAAATGCTTACAAATTATATTCTACTATATTTGTTTATTTCACCCTTCCTTTAATTTTTTTTTTGGTTTTAATATCTGAATTTTTTATATTAACTCTGAATTGGGTTTTACATATTTTCCTGTATGAATATTTGTTAATAATGAGTTTGCTTTCCATATTTTGCCAGTCACATACATGTGACTTTTAATAGCTTTCAAAGTAATGAGCAAATCTTTGAGAGAAATATTTGCTTATAATTGTTTTCTATAGATATGTGATATTCTTGGTAACATATCACCATTGACCAGCTCATGTTTGAAAGAAAATTTCATATTATTATATAGGTATATACCTATTTTTATATATTTTTCATTAATTTCCTGTGCAATTAACAAACTGCTAAATTAAATTTTGTCTTTCTCTGGGACAATAGTAAAACAAATTATATTTTAGAATCAAGTAAGCCTAATCATAGATATTCACATTCAACTCATATTTTGTGAGTTAAATTTCATTATATATTTTATCTTTTTATCTCAATCATTGATAACACAATGGTCAAGTGACAGAATTTCATGTAGATTGGAATTTATCTTTCTTTTATTTCAGTTGTCAAAACACATTCACTATCATACAAAGCTATCATTTGGTTTTCTAGACATATAAGTATTACTTCTTAGTACTTATTTCAGTACTTGTTCTCTCCCTCAAAGCAGAATCATCAAAGACTTCTCTGGGAGATATAACTTACAAACACATCTACTTTTATTTTGCCATAATAAGAAATAAATAGTTGAATTCCTATCCAATCACTGTAATCTATTTAGCTGTGCCAAACATCATCTACAGGAGCCTACTTGGTCTCTGTGGGTACCCAAGCATTTCCTCTGGCTCTGAATAAATGTCATAAAACTTAAAGCACTGAAAAGAGAAAGTGCTTCTGTTCAAACTAAATTCCAAAGAAATATTTTTATCCTTTTCAGAAAAAAAGTATTAAAAAAATTACTTTGCTTATTTTGCAAAATCCTGTTTATTAGAAAGAAAAATATGGTTTGATTCCTGTTTAAAATCAATAAGATAATCTACACCACAATATTTATAAGGTTCTCAACACTATTTTCCAGTTACTATATAACATTTTAGTTATTTTTATTTTATACAATTGAATCTATATTTCCATTAGTAATGTTACAATATTCTTTGGAAATGCCTGTAACTTAACACAAAAGTATGTTGTTTCATATGTTTCCAGTTTTGTTTGTACCCTGAGACCATAAACTTGGTCTTTTATTCTTTAAATAAATTAACCTCAAATAACAGACAAGGTCTAGAGAATTCTGAAAAGACCATTTTAGAGTTTTTTTTTTTTCATAAATTTCTACTGAGTGAGAACAATACAATTTTAATATTTGGTCCAGGAAGAAAAATTGAACATTATGTGCATGTAATAAATAATAATTTTTATGAGAACATTTGAACTTCATCATGAATCCCCACAAAACGTCTCCTTTGGGAAAAGAAATATACAGGATGGTGTCACTAACATGTGGAATATAAAGTAACTAAATTAATAGTCACATAAAGACAAGGTGAAAAACTGACTACAGAACTGAGATGCTAAGGTGGGAGGGGCCTGAGAAAAGAACACGGAGGGAGGAGGCATTATATAGTCTGTGGTAGTGAACTATGATGGGTCAACTGTTGGTGGATGAACTATTGTGGTAATAACTCATGGGGAGACACCAATGTTAGCTCAATTAAAAATAATGAAAGATTTATTAAAAACACAAAATGCCTACTTTGATTTCTTCCTCCTCAGTGTGTTAAGATAATTTATTTACAAATATATAACTTGTTATAACACACCTGAATTCTGAGCACAAGAGCAGTGAGCTTGCTGAGAGCTGATTCTGAATACTGCAAGAACAGTAGAAACTCAATTATCTGCTTATTTCTCTTAAGGTAATCTTTTATTAAATGAATGCTAACTATCTGGTGTGTGGGCTTTACCTTTAAAGAGATAGGTTATTGTTTGGGGCTTTGTTGCAAACAATGTTGCTAGACAAAGTTATTTGTTTTGAAAATATACGCACAGTTCTAATATAACCAGATGCCATTTGTTTTATCTGATCACACACACACACACCAACACACACACACACACACACACACACACACACACAGAGAAAGACAGACAGACAGAGAGACAGAGACTATCATAACAAGACGTTTGGTTTATATGAAGTTTCTTTTTAATGGGATGGAGATATAGCCTGGCAAGAGTTCTATAAACTAAATAGGGACTTAGCATATTTAATACATAATTGAGAGTTCATCTTTAATGTGACAATTTCAGTGTATTAGAAGCAAACATTAATAGTGATCCTGGAGTCCAAGTTAAACTTTCCATTCTTTATACTCTAGTAATTGAGAAAAATTTACACAAATTACCTATTGTTACTGTCTTAGACCCACTTATTTTCAAATTAGCTGACTGTGTTGGCATCATGTGGTATACAACCAAAATACCAACTTGGTATTTTTTTTATTTACTTGATTAATTCGGAGTTGTAACAAAATGTATGTGAAAATGAGCAATAGGCAAATGATTTCATTCAGATCCTTGTTGCACTGTGACATTTTCAGAACTACTACTTAGAAATTAATACTCCCCTGCACTCTTAGCTCCACATTATATTTAGTTCAAAGTATGTTTATATGACATGTACTTTTAATGATTCTTGTTTAACATTTGTCTTCTCTCCTAGAATATGAATCCCATAACTTAGTCTGTTTTGTTCAGTATTTTATTATCAGTCCTTAAATATTTGTGAGAAAATAGGAATTCAATAAATATAAGATGGATGAATAAACAGAAACTAAGTTTTATTGATACCTCTAGCAAACCAATTCCTTTATTAAACCAACACTGTTTAGTATGTTTCCTGAATGTTTTATCTCTTTCAAATAGATTTCATAATGTTTTAGAAATTTTTATCTTTTTTTTTAATTGGTATCATTTCACTACCTAGTTATTTCAATTTGGACATTCACTAATTAAATACATTATCTTTTCAGTAATATTTCTTTAGGACAAACCTCTATAAGGTCATTTTGCTGAATTAAGATGAAATGCTAATTTTAATGAATACTGAGAGTAGTTTTGAAAAATATGGCAATTCATGTTTCTAAGATCAATTTTTGAGCAAAATTTCATTGTTCTTTCTAGACCAGTGTTCTTTACAGTCATTTTCCTTTTATTCACCATGTTTTATTTTTTATTAATTAAGTAATTTATTTATATATAAATTTCACATCTTTGTAATCCCCCGGGTTCACACCCTCCCCACCCATTCCCACCCTGTTTCACCCCCTGCCAAGTTGTGTCCTTCATTTTGGTTGTTAGCGTGTTTTGACTTTTTTTCATGGGTTTTTGTTTATCTTTCCCATGTTCTATATAATAGTGAAACCATTTGGTGTCTGTCTTTTTCTTTCTGACTTGTTTATGCTAATATAATTTCTTCTAAGTACATCCATGTTATCTTAAAATCATGCAATTTGTTGTTTTTAATTGATGAGCAATATTCCATTGTGTGTATATACCACATCTTTTCATCTAGTCATCTGTTTTGGGACATTTAGGTTGCTTCCATAACATGACATGCTTTTAATTTTACTTGCTTGCTCACGCGTGAACAAAGTTTATTTTCATGTGATCACTGGTGATTGCACAGTTAGCTATTCCACAGAGGGGTAAGAGTTACAACCTTGACTCCTCATCACCTACTTAAATGTATGATCATTTGTCATATTGATCAACTCTAAGTATATAAAAATTTGCCTGAAATGGAAAAAATTAATCTACACTAAAATTAAGATATTTTAAAATTAGAAGTGATTTTTTCCATGAAGTTGAAAGACAGGGCTGCTGAATGAGATTATAATATATTCTGATTTGGAAGTTTACATATGCATTTTTTTATTTTGGCCAATTAATAGTGAATATATATTTCAGCAGAATTATACTTTTAAGTAATATAAGATAATGGAGAAAAATATTTGAGTTCATAATGTATTTAGTAGATGATAGTTACTTAAGGTATTAGAATCACAAGGTCATTTTCTTATTGGTTTTTGAATGCTTATAAAAGTAGGCTCAAAAATTCCCTTTTCTGTTTCTGTTATGTTAAGAGTATTTAAAATATTTCAGACTGATGAAAACTCTTCCCCCCTACTTTAATCAAGACTAGTTATACTTTTCTAAGATTATAGATTATCTTTCCTTCTAACCTGTTTTTTTGTCATTAATCTATTAACATTTATTTTTATTGTTTTATTGGTAAGTATTTTAAATGCTCTTAATTTTTTTAACTGTAGTATTTGCCAGATTTTCATATTTTAATTTCTTTTAGATAATTTTCAATATAAATCTTTTTTGATTTAGAAGGATATGATTCATTTTTTTCCTTTCCTGCAATAATCACTGAGTTTACATTTTTAATATTTAATAATGTACACAATATGTAGGAGGCAAAGATGCTGTGAGAAGATACCCAAGCAGTTATTTCCACTGCAAAAGCTTTCTGTTTAATCTAAGTTCTTCGACTTCCCTCCTCTGAATCCATTTAACATTGATTTTTGTAGTGATTTTAATTAGCTAATACCTTAAACTATTTAATTACTGCCATATTTATTTGTCATTCATTATGATGCTCTCTTTGAACCTGGCATATAAAGTAAAAATCAAATCAATTATTTACTACTAAGTGACATAATAAACTTTTTCTCAGATGATACTTTATTAAGGAACTGTAGAAAAGCCATAGTCATACTTAGAAGGCTTAGATACTTAATTTGAAGGCATCAAAAAAATTTAAAAAACTCAATAATCAGCACACTTAAGTATACTTCTGTAAAATTTTAGATATTTGCTTTAATCCTAGTCATATCAAATGATAATGTAGTAGCAAGTTTTAGGGTAACAGTGATATTTATATGTCAAATCTTTGTTTCTACATAAAATCCTTCACATACAAGTATTACAATATTTCCAAGTTCTCCACTTTCAGCCAACCACATGATTTTCAAGATCTTTGATATCTCGTCACCCTCTTTGGTCACTTGCTTCCCTCTCTTATCCTTCATATCCAAAGAGTACTCTCTTTTTTCTACCAATACTGTTTCTTCTGAAACACTAATTACTACACCTAAATTCTGCCCCTTGACAAATCTCCAACATTCATTCTCTAATGGTCAGACACTAGTTTCTTGTCTCTCTTCCTGGACTTCAACAGACAGGTATTCACTCTATAATATGTATCTAAATGGAAACAACCTATGAACGATTTAATTATTTATGCTGCACTTAATTGTTGCAGCCTATATCTTACAAACATTTTGAAAACTATGAGGGAAGTATTACAAAAACACATTATTTGATGCAATTAAGTTTATATGAACCTAGAAGAAGGAACAATAATATGGCCATTAATGGAGTTGAGACTATGAAGAAAACCAACATAAGCAAAATAAAAGTCATTTTACTTAATTGTTACTAGTAATATTAAATTTTATAAAACTTAAAAAAGGAATGTTTACTAACACTTTTTTATTGAATTAACATTGATTTACAATGTTATTTGTGTTTTAGAAGTATAGAATCTATTCTGAAGCAAAAAATTCAAATGACTCCCTGAGTAAACAATTTAAAATGCTTAAGAAAAACTGAGCAAACATATTCTCAAAACTTTTATTAGATGCATAATTATGCAAACTTTTCCTCAACTATGATACATAGAATATTGCATTTTCTTTATAATCTGAGTTTACAATCAATTTGGCAAGGCTGAAGTACACAAAGATGAGATAAAAATACATTAAACTAAGCTAAAAATAAGTGATAACTTTTTGTAATATTTTATTACATAATATGGACATAATATTTTTAATTACAATAAATTGCCTTTGAACCTGGTTATAATAAAGAAAGTCCGAAAGAAAACTATAGATCTTTCCAAGTTTACTTTATTAAAGACAGAAATAATTGTACTTACTGAAAAAATGTGTTCTTGGGGTACTGATACTTTAAAATGTGTGTCCTCATCTTGCATTATTAACTGTCCCTTAGTATTTACTCCAGCTCCCCATCATTTCTATCTTTTTCTTTTCCACCCATCTGACTCATTTTGTGTAGTTTACACTTCACATGAATTTTTTTTTAATTGTTTTCTGCCATTTGCTGTCATCTTGATAGGGGAAGCTGTGGTGAAATGGTGGACTGTGGCTCCCAGCACTAGTGGTGCTACATGGAATAGCAGCCATTGTGTCTTGGTGGGTAGACTTGGAGAAGGGAGGTCAAGTGTACTCATAATGGGATCAGTAAGAAAGGATTTAAGGAGGAGAAGATAGAAGGAAGATATAGGAGAGATATAAGGAAGGCATAGAGCAGAGTAGCCTTGGAGGAAAATTAAGAGTTGCCTAGACCATGTGCAGGCAGCAGGGTTGGAAGGAAGGCGTGCTACTGGGCTTCCTCCCAGTCCAGGCCAGTGAGAAGCCTGGGGAAACATGTTGGAGAAACGTGTGACCTGTGTAAGTGGACTTGAAAATTCGGTACTTGAAAATTTGGTTTAACTTGGAAACTTGGAAATTGTCTGGAGAACTGAGGAGAATTTGCTATGCTGCTGTTTTCATTATGAAACATGTGAAGTGGCTGCCTGCTACTGTTGTATCAAATGAATCTAGCTGTTTTGGGGCCACTTCAGAATTGAAGCTGAAACAATGCCAGAATTGTGCCTTTTGGAGAAAAATTGACAATGCCATCCTAGTTTACTTCGTTGGATTTGAATCTCCTACTTTGGAAGAAGGAGCAATGATGCCATCTTGGCTTCTTCACCTGGCTTAAAGGTGAGATGGCTACCCTATTGTGAAAGCACATGGCTGAAGGCCAATTTTAGCCTTTTGGACTAGAGTCTGGACTGGTAAGATTACCAATTCCGTGTACCCTCAGTGACTTTTGTTTGTTTTGTCCTTTGAATAAGTAAATTTGTTTTTTTTTTTTTTTTCTTCTTCCTATGTTTTGTGTGGTCTTGCTACTGCTTGCACAGGGTAAGATTAACCTAGAGTATAGCTGGCTTTAAAGGGCCAGTTGCTCCCCTTTATAAGTTCTACTAAGTATTCAGCTTTGCTTGCTTTGTTACCCAATTTTAATCTCACTTATGCTTATGTGGAAATTATTACAGAACATCTAATTTGTACTGATCTGAAAGACTTATTTTCCTCATTCTTTGAAATTTGTGATTTTCTAGAAACTGAACAAAGGACACCACTTACTTTCCTACAGCAAAGTATTCAAGTGTTACTAGAAAAGGTGAGGGAAAAGGTAGGAGTAGTATAGAACTAACTTTGTAGACTGCATTTGAAGTCTAAGAAATTTTAATAAATGTTCTTTATGTTACCAGGTGAGGAAACAAGCAAAATGGGGTGCTTAACGAGACTTACAAAGAGGAACAGCTGGCCCTATAAAGCCAGTCACACGCTGGGTTCATCCCAGCCCATACATGTAGTAGCAAGACCACATAAACATTAAGAAGGAGGCAAAAACAAATTTACTTATTAAAAGTGCAAACAAAAGTCACTGAGGGTACAAGGAACCCCTTTGGTAATCTTACCACACAGTCCAGTCTCTAGTACAAAGAGCACATGGTTGCAACAATCATGTGTGTCCACAAAATGACCACCGCCCCACTTTCAAGTCACATGAAGAAGTCAAGATGGTGCCATTGCTCCTTCTTCCTTTACTTCAAGTCAAAAGAAACCAAGATGGCATCATTGATCCTTCTTCAAAAGCAGGAGATTCAAATCCAACGAGGAAAACCAGGATAGCATTGTCAATTCTTCTCCAAAAGACACAGCTCCGGCATTATTTCAACTTCAACTCTACAACTCTAAAGTGGCCCAGAATTCGCAAAATTTACTTGATATAACAGCAACCACTTCAACTGTCTCATGATGAAAACATCAACATAGCAAGCCTCTTCAGGTCTCTAGACAATTTCCTAGCTTCTTAGTTTCAAAGTTAAACCAAATTCTCAAGTACTAAGTTTCCAAGTCAGCCTATACAAGTTCACACATCTCTCCAATATGCTTTTCCAGACTCCAAGCAGTCCAGGCTAGGACCTGGGCCCTGTCTGCTCCCACACCTGGAAGCTAGCAGCTTCCACTGCTCCTCTGCTCTCTCTTCTCTCCAAGTGTTTTGTCCCAGTCTCCTCCTAATATCCTAATAATAATCCTATCATGAGAAGGTTTTGCTTCCCTTCTCCAATCTCTGCCCACAGGACATAATGGCTGCCATTCTAATGCAGGTATTGGGGCTACAGTCCCCCGAATTTTACCAGTCCCCCTATAATGTACATTATTATAAATAATTAATATCAGGGGAATGGGATTCATTTGAGATACACAAAATAATGCTTTGTTTCTTGCAGTTTGAGTCATGAAGAATTTTCTTTATTTTTGAGACCAATATATATATCCATATATATTCAATATATATATATATATATGAATACAAAAGTCCCAAATTTCTCACTATGTAATGATGTATACAAGATTTAGCATCTCTAATATGACTTCACAATGATGTCACAATGACTTAAGTGTATATAAGGGAAATTTTGTGACTTATCTTTACCAACCATTTTTAGCAAGAAGTAATGCAATTTTTTCCCAGCTATCAGACCCTACCATTTGTAACACAGAACTAAGTCTTAAAGAAACAAGTGAGTATATACATCTTCTTTCACCCTGATTTCTGTTTGTTGACAGATTTAGTGTTATCTGCTAGAAATGATGGATTATAAGCAGCACAATTTTAATATATAATAAATTCTTAACACATTATTTTATAAACAAATGCATTATTTTAGTTATAATATTTAATATTCAGACAAAATAATGGCAAGCTAAATAACTTAAAGCCTGTACCTGAAAATATAAGAACACATCTATACATTGCCTATGAAGCCATGCCCCTAATATGGGCCATGCTATTTTGTTGGAAAATTTAGGCATTACTATTACCTGAGTCTGAAAACACAGAAGTTAAGAATGGCTTAAGAGCAGATAAGGGTATTCTTTTACCTGGTGTAAATATATATATATATATTATTTTATATTTATATATATATATTTATATATATATTTTACCTGGTGTAAATATATATATATATATTAGACTTTTGGGAAGGAGTGCAGGCCTCTAGGAGAGGTGCAGACATTTCAGCTTTAGAAAGAGGACCCAGGTGTTGAGTCTTTTGGGGCTCTCCCAGTGTTCAAGCCTTCAAAAGTCAGAAGTATATGAAGGTAGAAAAGTGAGTGCAATGAAGTGCTGAGACACAGGGCATCCCAGATAGACCTGAGTTGAACTTCATGTTGGTGGAATTCACACAATGCTAACTGGAGTGACAGAGAACCAAAACATAAGGATGTGATCTGGTGGTTATAGACTGAAATACACTAAGACTGAGGTAAACCCCACACAGCTCCCCAAGGAGTAGAAGTGAGGTTCTATTCTGTTGAACCCTTGTGAGAATGTGGATTATTAGACTCTTTTAATTTGTCTTCCCCTATCTGTATATAAACCTCCATACTTACTCTTATCAGGAAAATTTGACCTCTGGGCAACTGCTTGCAGGTGGAAGAACCCTCATTGGCAAAAATTAATAGGGGTAGTTCCCTACCCCAATAACACATATATATTATTATAGTGACAAACCTAATGCTTATTTTCTGTAAAATAATATTTTTATTTCCATTGTTACAGATGGAAATAGAATCAATCTGCACTAGCTGAGAGGAATGAGATAATATGTAAAACACATTTTTAATATTACATAATTTATTTATATATAAATTCCACATCCTTGTGATCTCTGGGTCACCCTCCATCCCTGACCATTCCCACCCTGTCCTCCCCTGCCCTCTGAGTTGTGTACTTTAATTTGGTTGTTGACTTGTTTTGACTTTTCTTCATGGTTTTTTGTTTATCTTTCCCATGTCCCTAATAGTGAAACCATTGGTCTCTGTCTTTTTCTTTTTGACTTGTAAAACATATTTCTAAATAACTAGAATGTTGCCATAATGTTGTAAGCTCCAGGACAAATGAGGGTGGAACTGAGCAGGAAGGTTGCTAAAAATAGAGTGAGAAAAAAACTTCATAAAGAAGAAACTGAGAGAGATGAAAAAAGAATAATACTGTTAGGAGGGGCATGGAACAAAGAGAGACAAAAAAGCCATGCTTGCCTGTTGGCCTTAGCCTTTCCCTGTGAATTGGGGGACAAAGAAGGATACAGTTAAAAGAAACTGAGACCTGAAGAGCCCAACAGTGGTAGCTTTTTTCTTTACTTAGTGATTTTGTTCTTTTCCTCTCAGACTTGCCTGCCTCCTCATGCCCCTGTCTTGTATCTCCCCACTAGAAGGTGACTTAGATTCCTCATAAGCTTTCAGACCTTAGTCGCCCTGCTTTGGGCCAATCCTGTTTGATTGGGCAAATAGCTACCTATTCCCCATGAGGGAACAGGTAGATTTGGATGTTTAATTGGAAATTATTTTAAACTATGTTCTTTCTCTCTTCTCTGTGGCACACTAATTTTATTATAACTGCTACTAAGCAAGAACAGAGAGCAGTTGTGATAGTTTTAACCTAAATCCAATCAAGTACTCTACTGAGTGCTTGATAATACTATAAGAGTCAGTATAAAGTGGGCACAGGGAGTGTGGATTTAAGCCAGCATCTCCAAGAAGAGCTCTGGCACATTAGAAGTAACCAGAGAAGACAGAACTGGCACACAAGATATAGGAACTAGATCTGGCACATGAGAGGAAAACCCAGAGAAGGAACTTCAGAAACAATGTGAGAACCTAGAGAAGGAACTAAAGGGAAACTCAGAAAGCTTACATGCATGAACTGGTTCAGACCTAAGGAAGAAGAGACCTCTAATCCTGTTATTGGGAGAGGGAGGGAAGCTTTTTAATAAAAATTCTTTTTGATCACTTTCCAAAACCAGAGAAAAATCTTTACCTTAATCTGATACAAAAGGAACAAGAGCCCTTATCAACCCTTAAGCTACTATATAGTTTTTTTTCTTCATTTTATTATTTTATCATTCAAATACCTGCTGCTTGCCAGCCTGCAGGCCCTCTCCCATCCCAAAGGAAAAAAAAAAAACAAAAAACTTTAAATCTACCTCTGTAAGAGTTCATTACCTCCTGCAGCTCTTGCTGCATAGCTGGATAATTTTAAATCCAGACCAAACTCTAAAGTGATCAATCTATTTATTACTAAGCAAGAAAGAAATCACCTATCTTTGTAATACAAGATAAGCACATTAAAAAAAAAAAAAAACTAGTTACCCCATTACAAGTGCTATAAAATAATATAAAAACCCAAGTTACCCCACCATTGTTCAAAACTGTCCTTAGTCCCTGGTCACCTCCTCACCATAATGTCCAATTAATCTGAGTTCCAAAAGTACGTATTCCAAACGCAGACCACCCTTCTTTTTCTCCTTTGGTGTTTATTCCAGCTGCCTCCAAGCTGTGGTCAAAGACGTGATATACCTCTTCTTACAGCTCCTTCTTAACTTTAAAAACACCAAGATACAGGAATCTACATAAATTCCATCTACTCATGCCTAACTCACAGCCTCTCCAAAAGCATTTGAATCAAACTAGGTATGACAGACTCCAACACAAATTTTAAATCTCCAAATTCTTTAGACTTCTTCACCATATACACTCAGTTTATGTATACTAAGGCCATGAGTTCACCAGCCTGGGCCAAAGGTCATAGGCCTTAGCCTGGTTTGGTCATGTAATTGGCCTTACATCCTCCTCAAAAAAATGATTGAATCCTTTCTTCTTCTTCTTCAAAACCCTTTTCATAGCCTACTGAAGTCAGGTAGGAAACAAGCAAAACGGGATGCTTAACTAAACTTACAAATGGGAGTAGCTGGACATTTAAACCTAGCTACTCCTTAGTTTTTAGGTTCATCCAGCCCACACAAGCAGTAGCATGACCACATAAAACTTAAATGGAGGCACAAATACATTTACTTATTAAAAGGACAAAACAAACATAAGTCACTGAGGGTATAAGGAGCCAATTTGGTAATCTTAATAACCAGTCCAGTCTCTAGTCCAACGGCTACATGTGGCCTTCAGCCATGTGCTTCCACAAAATGGCAGCTGTCTCACCTTCCAGTCAGGTGAAGGAGCTAAGATGGCACCATTGTTCCTTCTTCCAAAGGCACAGGTATTTACTTCAAGCCAGAAGAAGCCAAAATGGCATCAGCATTCCTTCTTCCAAAGTGGGCAATTCAAATCCAAAGAGGAAACTAGGATGGCATCTTCAATTTTTCTCCAAAAGGCACAGCTTCAGCATTATTTCAGCTTCAACTCTGAAGCAGCTGGAAACCAGGAAAACTTACTCCATACAACAGCAGCAATTGCTTCAGACTTTTCACGATGAAAATAGCAACACAGCAAGTTCTCTTCAGTTTTACAGATGATTTCCAAGCTTCATAGTTTCACAGTTAAACCAAGTTCCCAAGTACCAAATTTTCAAGTCAGTTTACACAGGTCACATGCTTCCCCGGGCTCTTCAGTGGCCCAGGCTAGGGAAGAAAGGCAAGGCCACAGCATGGTTTCTTTCTCTGCCTGCTGCCTGCACATGGCAGTAGCAGTTCCTGCTGCTCCTCTAGCCTCCCTGCTTCTCCATTTTGCTCTTCTGCTCTATGCCTTCTCTTCCTCTTATGTCTGTCTTCTCCTCCTTAAATCCCCTCTTACTAATCCCATCAGAAAAAGGTTTGACCTCCATTCTCCAAGTCTCCACTCACCATGGCACAATATCTGCAATTCTAATGTAGCACCACCAAGGCTGGGACAATGACCCTCCAATTTCACCACACCTTTTCGATCACTTCTTTCTTGCTTACCCCCACTTACAAGAACAGAACCTTGTCAATCATTCTACATCACAAAAAACCTTGTTTTCCTTCCTCCTCTCCTTCTGTCCTTCTGAAAGGAAACTATAAATTCTAATAAAGGTTAGACTACACCTTAGCATGTCCTTCTTGAGATTTATAAATCTAAAGCAACAGGGAAGTAGCTCCTTTTTCCTAGCTATTATCAATGCATAGCACTAGCTATGTTAGTGGAAAGTACCCTTCAACGTTCCTGGCCTCTAGAGAAAGGAAGGGGAACAGCAGCCACATCCAGCAGCCAATTTGCTGAGGAAGAGAAGCCAAAACCTTTGCAGAGACTGGACCCCAGTTCTGCCTTTAACATTGTCTCACAGGAGCATCAAGGGCCTGGGCCTCATGCCTCTAATTATTGTTGGTTGTGCACTCCTGGCAACCACTCCTGAGCATCCTTGTCCTCAGTACTCCTGGTGAGAGTTTATTGGCATTCCACTTAACTGTTCAGCATTGACTGAACAGGGACCCTGTGGCTACAACATTCTCTTTTTCCTTGAGGAATGAACCTCATGTTTGCTAAACGCTAAGGTATCTTGCAACTTTGTGCACAGGGGGAAGAACCCACAAACAGTGACCCATATGGACACTGTCCCTTGATTAGGTTATATGGCCTTTTTGTACCTGTATTTGTCTTCTGTGTTTAATTTTGGGGTGTGGATCTTTTATCTTTACTGGGTTTCAGTTAGTTTTAGTGCCTGTTGGTTCCCAGTTTCAGTTCCTTTCAATTGAAGGTTTTACACGTTAGAGTACATTTTGTCTTTATGAGGCAGATGGCAGAACTTCTTTAAGCAGACAGGTTTGTTGGGGGGGGGGTTTCCTGTGGTGCCCACTCAGCATTCCTGATAACATTAAGTACTGAGTATTTGAGTTCCTATATTCAGAGTGCATGTGAATTTGTCTGTATTAAATTTCCCAATCATTTCCATTTTTCTCCAAAATATGTGCATATTCAAGCTAAATTAAATGCTATAATTAGCTATGATAAAGATGAATGAGATTTAAGAAGAACAAATTACTTGCAGAACAAACTGCCTCCAAAATCATTATAGGTTAATGTTTTGGTCACTAATGAATTTTGAAATAACAATTTTCTAGCAATTCATACCTTATCTTCACTTTAACTACAACTGAGGTATAGATCCAGAATTCCCATTTCAAAACCAAAGGCACTTCCAACATAATAAAGCATATTGACTTATCACTGAAAATCCTCATTATTTTAATCATTGCTTTGGAAATGTGATCATGGCTTCTAGTTGATACAATGTTGTTAATTAGATGCAAAATAAATAAAGATAAATAGATTGGCTGTTTGTCAGCATTTATTCTCTCTGTTTTCGAGTATGTATTACACAAGGCCCCAGGGCCCCAATATAGCTTCAAAAATCCTCACAGCATAATAATGAGCTACATGAAAAAACTCACTCTCGCATGCATTCAGGCTTGATTTACTACTTGAGTCAGAATAACTTCTTCAGAGTGTCTGGAACAGCAGGTTGTCCACTAATATGCATAGCAATGAGTTCTATTTTTAAAGTCACTACTTCACAGCAAGTGATATGTATCTCTAAAGAGTCACAACTGGAAGCACTGTCCTGTGTAAAAAAAATACTTCACACATTGTCTCTTTATTAACTGACCAAAAAAAAAAAATTAAAGTGCTAGATGCCGCGGGGCACGGTAGTGCGTGCTTGCAAGCAACAGCTTATGGAGTCGCGGTGGGGTCTAGGGATAGGATCGCAGTTCAAGTCCCGCCCAGGGCAACACAGCAGCTAGCCCTAGTCCCATATAATAGCTGGATGTGGTGGTGAGTGCCTGTAATCCTAGCTACCAGGGAAGCTGAGACTGGGGATTGCTTGAGTTCGTGATACCACGGGCAATGTGAGCCTGCGGTTCCATGGGCAAAAATAGCAAGACCTAGTCTCAAATAAAATAAATAAATAAATAAATAGATGAATAAATAAACAAACAAATAAATGCATAAATAAATAAGTTGCTAGATGCTAAAATGAAAGGTTTATTTTTTCAAATTGCATAACTGTTAATTGAAAAATATCTTTAAAAAAAGAGTAATTGACTTGTATTTTCTTGTAGGTACTGCTTAAATATTTAGTGATTCAATAAAAAGTCTAGAAATTCTTTGTTATGCCACATGTAGTTGTTTTTATATTGTAATAGTTAATAATACACACTAGCTTTTATAAATAGTAATCACCATGATAACGGGTGGGAGCCGGCAACAACTGTAAAAATTGCGGTTGTCTCCCTGAATAAGTTCACTCAGCAACGGAGTAAATATTAATCCAATCAGACCTAGGATGGGGCACCCTAAGGGTGGATTTAAATCGGTGTTGTTGAAGGGAACATGAGGTCCAGCCTCCAGTCTCTAAGAAAGAACATGATATCCAGCCTCCAAAGCATGAACTCCAGCTTCTGAGAAGAAATGCTCAAGCCTTCAAAAGAACTGCTGGAGCTCTGAGGCAACAGTTACAGCCCCGAGGGAGAAGAGAAGGCCTCCATTTCTGGTCCCTGAAGAAGGAAGGCTCACCAGTCTGAGGGGTTCCTCTTGAATCCCCAAACTCTTAGTACATAGGGCCTCTACGAAAACAACAACAGTTAATGTGCCTAACAAAGAAGAGAAGAAAGGATAATAGCTTTTCAATGAAACACCCAAAGATCCTGGGTAAATGTACCATCAAACAGGGTTGATTGAAGCAGGGTGACTGAAGCCTGGAAACTTATTACAAGTCTGATGCACCTTCTGGTGGGAAACCACAGAAAAGGGACCATAAGGGAAAGCAAGAAGTCTAGAAATAAAGCAGCAAAATCAAATTACAAGATAAAGGCTGAGATTGTCAGTCTCCCCATGCATTATTCACCATCCTCTCTTCCAAGTATTTCCCTTTCCCTTTTTTTTTTTTTTTTGCAAAACCAAGGCTGAGAAGCAAATGCAGCTAGGTTATTTTTGTTTTGTTTTGGTATGATATTTGTTTTTTTTTAATCTCTACTTCACATAACTCTTCCATGTCTTCTTCCTATTCCTTTTTTTTTAGCTTACTTTTATAATCAGTTCCATCCTTTGTTATGTTGGACAGGGAACATACAGTGTCTTCAGATTTCACGGTTATGGTATCTAACCTTATTTCAATGAAGTCGTAGTATATGGATCTATATAAGTTTCAGGGTTATATATATATATATGTATATGTATATGTATATGTATATGTATATGTATATGTATATGTTATATCTATGTCTATGTATATGTATATATGTATGTGTATATATGTATATGTATATATGTATATGTATATATGTATATATATAGAGAGAGATTTAAAGTTAATTAAATGATCTAAATCATCCACATAAAAATGTTCTTTGAATTATTGATAATATATGACATTAAATTTTTTAAAATTTCTGTTGTATGTAACTAATTCTTTTCACTAAATACATACATAGAAAGACTTTAAATGTGATAGAAATAGAAAATTATGAATGTTCCAATATTGAAGTAATATACAGAATTAAAGAATGCTGATCCAACTGTACAATCAACCCAAAAATGTTCAAATGGATTCTGTACAAAATGGCCAGAGTAGATTTTCACTAACAATTCTATGGAGCCCTTGTTTGTTGGGATAAATGGTTACTGTAACCATAAAGAACAAATTATACCTATATTTAATGAAATATCCAGATACTTTTATCAGAATATTTTAACTTAACACAAAGCAAACATCGAGAGGCAATATTTTATAATATGAAGTCATTTCCCCTCTTTATCATGTGAGATCCCCCTCCTTTCTCCTGGATGCCCAGGGTACCCACCCCACTGGTTTTTGTTTGGTTGGTTTTATTATTATCTCAGAGGTTAAACCATCCATTTGTAACATTTATTTTAGAATTTAAAGCCAAGTAAATGCACCATAAGTATTTACTTAAATCTGTCCTTTTTCTCATACCTAATAAATATGTCTGATGGTAATTCATTTGCTTGTCCAGTCTGAGAATATAGTGCAATGACAGAATGTTCCCATTGTCCCAACTCAACATAGAAAGATGACAAGCAGTATACATCCATAGATTGATAAATACATGATTGTTAGGTGGGTGGAGAGAAATATAAATAGATGGTATTAAATAAAAGAGAAAGAGGAAAGAAGAAAAAAAAGAGAAAAAAGACGAAGAAAAAGGAGTTAAGTGGGGTGGGAGGGAAAGAGAATGAATATACAGAACACATAGAGATGTTAAATAAGCATTAAATATTTAAATTCCTATTTAGATAAGAAACTAGAAATAAACATATCTTCATTATTCCCTCTAAAATCTGATGGTATAGTCTTGTATCACAAACAATGGTTATTAGATGAAGAAGCATTTAAATGTACATGTATGTGTTTCTATTTATAAATTTGTTATTATTTAAAACTTGACTAGATGTTATGTATGTATTAGGAACTGAAGACTTTTTTTGAGAAAATGTTAACAAAATTCTAAACATACTCAATCTTTTTTCCCAATTCTCAATTTCCTTTTATATGTATCTTTATTGGGAATGTAATTACACTGAAGAAAGTTACATTCTCTTACTAATATCAACCTCAACCCTGATACTTTCAGTTATATGGAAAAATCAAGTATTCGCCGTAACACATGATTGAGAAAACGGAAAGTCCCATCTATTGATAGACCTATGTATTATCTACTGTGGATCTGCAAAAATGCCTGTGGGTCAGCTAAGGCAGTGCCTGTGTACTATACAAAAAGTCACAGCAATAAATACATCCATCCATCAGATAATAAACCTGAAAGAATGTACCTTCCATATCTGGTGAATACATGAGGCTTTATCACCCCTGGTTATTGCACATATGCAGAGGTAGGCAGGAAGACCAGAATCTACCCATGATGACTATATGCTGGGGCTTTGACCAAATGAGCTAATAAAGGAAAGCATTATGATTGGATTGGAACCCTGAGTAAGGCAGAAAACTATGTTTGCTATCTGATGATTGAAATAGAAATCTGGTCAGCAGTTGCATGCCCTTGAAGCTAAGCATCCAATAACATGATTGCTCTCACACTCTCACATGTTCACCCCTCACCCTTCTACCTCCTAGTGATTGATGGTATGTATGGTAATTTTATCAATAAAACAGGGCCTTGACCTTGTTAAGATAGAACAGGTCTGCCAACCAGCAATCGGAGTCCACAAATTTTGTTCTCCCTTTCATGGTACAATTGTTGCATCCCTGGACCCCATTTTTTGTTGTTGTACCTTGATGTAACAAGTACAACAGTCTCGCTCAATCTCTTTACCCACAAATTAAATTTGTACTTAAGCTTTTTCTTCTACTCCAACCCTGCTCACATCTTTTCAAAAGGAATGTACTACTTAGTACATGACCCTCATAATTCTGTCATTATTCTGACTCTAGGCCTGCTACACTTGAAGGCTCTCCCTGGATAGCATCATTGTTAATATTTTTCCACCTCTATAATTTTAATTGAAAAGGAACCAATTTTAAGTTTGATAAGAGGCCTCTGTATATGTTGTTTCTTACTTTTTAAATTTATTAATCTCCAACTAGTTACTTATACTATGACAATGTTTTATTTTTATGTCTCCTACTTTATGAATACTTTGCCTGTTTAATTCCATATTAAATTTAAGTTGAATTAAATAATCATTCTTCACTTTCCACCCATCAACATAGTTAATCACCAAAATTCCATGCCCAGTCATTTGACCATATCTTCAGTCTTTTCCTTCTCTTCTTCCCATTTAATCTTTTAAAAGATCAGACATACTTTACCTCTTTTGAAGTATTACCAAGACATACTTTACTTTTTTTCTTGCATTTTCTCATGACTTCTGATTTTCTTAAAATAAAATCTCTCCATGTTTTAACCACAATAAATAATACTTGTCTTTTTTCCAATCAATTCAATACTCATCTTGTCCACAAAGTCACTCATGATCATCTCTAGATGGAAGAAATACTTCATTTTTGCTCCTAATATTTTATTACAGCAGTACATACAGAAGCAGATTCACAGATATGCATTTTAGGATAAGTTCTTTATTTGGAAGGTGATTTAGGGAAATATGATCATTATATATTGGGAATGTCAAGCATGGAAGAAAATGAATTATGATTGTATTTTATTTTTAAAGTTACCAATGCAATTGGAAAACTTAAAAGTTAACGATAAATTATTCAAAACATACCAGGTATTCCTGGATTGGTGCCTGTTTACCCCAGTATTCTGACATATCCTTCACCTATTTGGGCCAGGTTCTGGCAACCAGAAAGATCTATTAGTGATAATTTGGAAGCAACTAATGGAAATTATTATATCCTGCAAGGAAGTCTATTAAAGGAAATATGGGTAAGGTATATAAGTTACATGCATTTAATATGTTATTTTTGTGTTTTTGCATCACTCTAAATAGATTAAGAATTTTAGAAAGAAGGGTATATGTGTATATGTACCAGCATGTCATATAGGTAGTCATAAATTTTTGTTACACAATTGAAAAACAAAATTTTCAGCTCTTAAAGGCCCATTAGGAGTTTAGTATCAATAATACAATGATCATATGTGTTATGATATATTGAACTATCATTAATCAGAAATACTATAGCATAACAAACATAGATATACTTAGTGATATTATGAAAATATATTTGAAAAAAATTGGAAATTTAGTCATTTATCAATAACATAAAGATATTGTTTAAGCACTTTGTATTTTAAAATGAATAAAATTTATGGTTATTTATACCATCTTTAACTTGGACATTTTAAATGATTAATAAGGAAATAGGTTCATGGTCTTTACAAGATATTGTGATGCAAAATATTTATTAATTTATAGTTAAAGCAGACATTGTAAAGTTTTTGGTTTTTGAAAGATATTGAGAAAGGAAGTTGAAAATTCCTTTCTATTTAGATAATATTAAGAAGAGTCTTTTCTAACATATATGTTGGCTCATTATACATTTCAAGGAAAGAAATTATGTCTTATAGAATAGAGAAGGTAATTCATTTAAGCATGTAACTTTTATTTGTTTTACAGGCAAAATAAAGGAGACTAAGGAAAAACTTACAGTCAGCATTGTAACAGATAACAGAAGCAGCAATTTGAGAAATGCCTCTTTGAGTGTGACTTTATTGAGTCTGTCATTATTCATTAAGAGTCAGAAATATTATCTTCCCATCATATTGTTTAACAAAGTTTTAAGCTTTGTGCATGTGTGTTAATTATTAAAATAGGAAAACAAGTATTTTTACTCTAACTCCAAATTTTTCTGACTTTATGTTAATATAGTTGACATTCATGCAACAAACCTCAGTCTTTAGCTCAGTCTGATACCATAAAAATTGCAAGAAAAGAGTTTTTAAAATAGTGAATAGAGGGAGGGTGGATAAGTAAGTATACCAAAATGACTTAGCCATTTTCCATGTATTAATTTATTTACACTTATGAAAATGTAAACATATATATAAATGTAGTCTTGGAATGAAAAAACCTTAGATTCTGGATTATATATTGAATCAGTGAATTATTTAAACAAATACGTGTGTTGCCAAAAGCCAAAATAAGCACTAAAGAATGACCATGACACATCATCTAATTAAGTTCTGTCAATAACATTGAAAATTTATTTGAATAAAATAACTATTCCCTTCAAAAAGAAAACTAATGTAATGTGAAAAATAAACATGAATTTATTGTTTACTATATCCAAGCAGATTCCGGGCAAAGAAAAATAAAAACACAAAACTTTGATTCAATATAACCACAGTGGTGAGACATATTTTATTTTTTATATGTATCTATGGGGTTTTTAATTAAAATATCTCATTCATTAAAATTGAGTGCTAAAACAGCCAAAGAAGAGTTGTTTTTTTTTTCTAAAATAAATTTTGAAAAACCTCAACTAAAATTATTGTTGTTTTTAAATTTCAAATCTTAAATCTGCAGCTTGCATCTAGATTGCAAAATAAAATGCAATCAAAATAGATCATGATGCAGCAAATATGTTTGTAAAAGGAATGCATTCATGTTGTACAGCCAAGTTAAAAAAATAAAATCTCGGTAGTGTTTGGACATGATTTTTTCACTAAATTTGTTACTCAGAGAAATTACTTTTCATATGGTGTGAATGACCCACTCAGAAGACAATTATGCATAATACATATAGTATAGAGATTCTAACTAGGATAACTTGTGAGGAATATAAACTACCTATTTTTGATAAGATGTTATACATTCTGAATGTTTTATTTAACACAAATAATGGACAATATTTTTCATGTCCAAATCCCTGCTTTCTTAAAATTATATAGAACAATTAATATGAAAGCCCTCTGGGTTATAAACAATGATTATAAAACTTCTTGACATAAAATTTATTACCTCAATGGAGATTATAAAAGAAATCAAGTAATATCTACCATTTTTATTTATGGTATGACTAAACATTGTGAAGTTATCAGTTCTCTAAACATTAAATGATACACTAAGGAAAGCAACAACCAAATTTAAAATGTGTGTATTTTTTAAGGAATATGTAACGATTTCCAAATTTTGTTTCAAATGCCACATATTCACTGACTGCTAAATAATTTTAAGGAAGGAAATGCATATGAAATATTCCTACCTCATTTGTGTGGAAGAGAGATTTCAGAAACAAACTTTTGAAACATTGATTTGATATAGGTGGCTATGTCAATAATGCTAGCTACTAAAAGCTGGTAAATAGATGAGAAAAATAAAGCTGATTTCTAGCTAATATTACTCTAATAGATTAAAAACTGAAATGTAAGGAGTGGAACTGAAGAGTTAAAATATGTGAATCATCTTTGGAATGATATTGGGGAGTCGTTACAAAGGAATTGCTTAACCTGTTTTATTTGAACTAAATCTATGAACTGACAGAGATCTTTGAAATGAACCCAAGACTGATTTTTTTAGCAAACCTGTCAAACAAACAATTGTTTGAAAAGTGAACATATTATAAAAAAACTACTAATAATAGAATTCACATTTTGTTTTCTTCTCTTCATCTTAAAAAATGAAAGCAAAACAAAACTTGTTCCTCCTTCAGACACATATTAGAAGCTGCGCACACCAAATTGAAATTATTTGATCTCAAGTAAATACACTTAGAGTTTTTATCTCAAATAAATTCACCATAAACTTAAAATTTCAACTTAACAAATATTAAAAAATAAATTCAGGATAATATCAATACGAATTAGGATGGGGGGAAAGCCTTAATGAGATGATGAAAACATTCACTGCAAAGAAAAAGATAACTGACTTGCCATATCTGCTGACAGTTAAGTTAAGCTACAACATGGTATTGCTGCTGCAATATCTAATTTGCTTGGCCATGCAGTCTGAAGTAACTTTAAACTGACACAGTCCTTCATTTATATGTATGTGCCAAATATTAACCTTCAGATACACAAATGAAAACTCTTGATATGATTCTTCCAAAAACCATTTGATCAACAATCTCTCCAGTCTTCCATGATCTTCTCTCCTTCTACCATTTAGACAGATTATTATATTGCTTACCAAAGTCATACTGCTTTTCTTTAAATTTTATCAATAAGGAATTAGTCTAGAAACCCTAATGCAGTACATCCAGAGGCCCTAATAAAGGCTTATAGCCTGGACATAGGTATTAATGAGATTTACTGAATATGCTGTCAATACACCAGCAAGACATAACATTCATCAAAATAGGAATTTTGGAATTTATCAAACATGAAATCAGACATTGGCAACAGTAAAATAGTAGTAGGAGTCATCAGCATTCACTTTTACCAATGGGCAGATAAAATAGACATGCATTAGGTACTCTTATATAAAGAATAACACCACATATGTTTAGTAGGTATTTATAGGTCACTGAATCCACCAAAAATCAGAGTGTATACTCTTCTGAAGTCTATAGGAAAATCTCCAATATAGACCACATATTCTGTCATGAGTGTTAGTAAATTCAAGAATATTGAAGTCATATCAGTTACATTCTATGATCACAATAGTATAAAAGTAAAAACCAACCACAGAAAGATAGCCAGAAAAAAAAAAAAAACTTCAAATATATGGAAATTGAATAACACACTACTGAATGTTCACTAGATAAATGAGGATTTAAAAGAAGAAACTGATAAAATAGAGATGAACATATCAGAAACTATGGAATATTGTGATTGTAATAAGAGTGAAATACAGATCAATGTTGACTTAGAAGAAAGAGTTCAAATTAAAAAAATATATAAAGTACTTACCTCTCACTAAGGTACTACACAAGGAAACAAACAAATCTAATCTTTACAAGTAAAAAAATACTACAAACGAGCAGAAATATATAAATTTGAGACAAAAAGACAGCACAAAGGATCTATGAAACAAATGAACTGAACAAACTATTTTGTGTTTGAAAATAAGCAGTTGTATAACAGATTCACCAGAAAAGGAAAATATGTAATAGAAGCAAAGGACAAATTACATCAAATACGTCAGAAAAGCATGTGATAATAAGAGTAGTAGAAACATCTATATGTCAGAAAATTCAATAGTAGATGAAATGAACAAATTCTTAGATACCTGTAATCCTTTGAAACTGATTTGGGAAGAAATAGAAAATATGAATATACCAATGGTCTATTGTCAGTGACAATATGTAGACCTCACAAAACTGCAAACAAGAAAATTGAAACAATCTTTATAAATTTTCTCAAAAACAAAAGTCCAGATACAGTTTCAATTGTAGATACAATGAAAACATCAAAGACTAACTAATACCTATCATCATTAAACTCTTCCTAAATTTTTGAAAGCAAATGCTTTCCAACAAAAGCACACATACTAGGAGGCCAGTTCATTCTGATATCAACCCTGACAAAGACATTACTAAAAAATAAAGAAGAAAAATGTATGAAAATCATCACTGATGAATACAGATGCAAAACTTCTCAAATAAATTTTAGCACTTGAATTTAGCAGTTCATCAAAAATGTCAGACATCATAAAACGTGAAAAAAAAACATGAAAGAAACATAGGCAAAACACTTTAATAAGCATCAGTCATATCTTTGAGAATTTGTCTCCAACAGCCTGAAAAAAATAACAATATAAACAATTGGTACTACATCAAACTGAAAAGCTTCTCATGGGGAGATAAAACATAGCTAACATGAAAAGATAACTTAAAGAATAAGAAAATATATTTGCATGCTATACATCTGACAGAGAGCTAAATTGAAGATTTACAAAGAACTCATACATTTAAACATAAAATAAACAAATAACCAAATTTACTTGCAGAAGAATTATATGGACACTTCCTCGAAGAAGACATATATTTACCAACACATGCTTGAAAAACAAAATTCATTATAATTTATAGGCAGGAAAATGCAATTCAAAATCACAATGGGATACCCCTTCATTACTTAAAGAATTACCCATATCCAAAAGTCCAGAAAAATACAAGTGTTGGTGAGAATGTGAAGAAAAAAAAAAACATTCTTTAACACCATTTATGGAAATTTAGACTGGTTTAATTATGGAACATATCATGAATGTACCTCAAAAGGTTAAAAGTGGATCCAGAAATCCCACTCCTCAATACCTACCCAAAGAATACAAAAACATTAATTCTAAGAGGAACTTTCACTGTAATATTCATTACAACACCATTTGTGATAGCCAAGATATGGAAGCAAACTAAATTCCCAAAAGTGAATATGTAAATCAAACAGATGTTTGTGTGTGTGTGTGTGTGTATGTAATACTCATTTTATACAATCATTTTGCAAAAAAAAAAAAGTGGTCTTGAGAAAAAATACAGTGGCTCAAAATAATAAATTAGGTTGTTATGTCCAAATCCATAGTGATTCCATTATTGTCTAATTTTAACATATTGGTGGGAGTATATTCAGTACGGAATTTATAACTTTTGAGGTAAATTACTTTTACTCTCAGTTCTTAATGTTGAAATGACATAAATAATACTGCCACAGTGAGCATAAACAAATCCAAAACTAAATTTAATTTATATTTAGCTATATTCAGTTAATAGCATAAGAACACTACAGAAAATATGAAAAACAAAAGGTCCTTGTGAGCTCAATGCAGATAAGAGCCTAAGTTTGAGTATCATTAATGGAGAACTTTCCTACAAACTGGATATTGTTCTATGAGTTTTGGATAAACAAATAAACAATTTATAGATAAATATATATATATAAATAAGCAACACATTTAAACAGAAAAAGGGCATTTCAGTAAAAATAATAATAATGCAATTTAAATTCTAATTGAAAACAAGGAAAAAAGTGACATGCGAAAGGATAAAACAGGTGTAAATGTGGTGCTTTATTAATTTAATGCTTTTTCTACAAATTATTAAGACAAAAGAGTAATTGAACCTATTTACCTAGTGACAAACTCCCCACTTCTATATGTACTTATATAGCAAAGCAAATGAATCATCTGTAAGTCTCTCATATCAGAACTTTATCACCCTGAAAATATATTTTCTGAAACTCTTAATCAAAAAATAGAATGAATTTTCCTGTCTGCTGTTGCATAGAGACCTTGAGGTGACACAGAAGGCACAGACAGCCTGACCGAACTGCTGAGAATACTTGCATGACAAGGAAATGGCATGCTGTTTTCGAGGGAGGTTCGATCTAACTGTGTCATGGATGGACTAATCTAACCCCTGAGAATACTCGCATGATAAAGGAACAACATACAGTTTCCAGGTCAGATCTACTCCCACTCTGTCTCTTGACAGTCTCCTTGTTCAAGCTGCTCCTCATTCCCTGCTCCCTCTTTCCTTTTCTCTCCTCCTTATCCTTGAATTCCTTGGGAGCTGAGCACACAGACTGAGCAAACAAACAAGCGCAAAAAACTGGTAGATACAATATTCAGTATGATTCAAAACCGTTCTTTTTATTCAACTGCTGTAAAAATACTGCTGCGCAAATAAACTTCACTGCATGTATGCTTTCCATGAGCAGTCATCCTTTGGACTTTAGGCTGATTCCTGGAACCTCTCCACCCCCAACTCCCACCTCCATCTGTTTTATCCCACATACTATGTCTAGTTTGTGAATTCACTGGTGACCCACAAACCGGGTTGTAGGTTCAATAGAAACTCATATCTGCAAAAAGGAAAATCAAGGGATTTTGATAGGGACCACTTCTATTGATTCATATTGTCCCTTGAGTGGCTATACTTCACTGCTTCTTCGTAAATTCTGTGACTCGTTTTTGATGTATGTACATTTAAGTCAAATAGTGTTGTAATTTTAGAAATCTGTATCACTCCCGTTCCAAGAATCTGTTATTTTTGTCGATTGTTTTTATTTTTGTTGCCTGTCTCTGTGTCAAGGGACCGTCTGAGATCTAATCTAAAGATTTCATTTCTTTTCTGAGCCTGGAACTTCCCTTAGGCATGTAGTGACTTTCATTTTCCTTAGTAAATAAAGTTGTATTTGACGATACACATCCTCAATCCGGCACAACCAACCGAACACTACTCGTTTAAGGTCTTAAATCCATCTCAAATTAACAGCAAATTATCATCTATGCTGTCCTCTGGAATTTGCAAACCTTTTGCAGACACCATGTTTTCAAAATAGTTACATCTGACAGATTCAGCTAGTGCAGTTTTTGTACACAGGAGGAGAGGAGTTTATATTGCTTCTTATGTCACGTTCATCCCATGACCCTTCTATCGAATTTTGACATCCAATATATTTTAGCTTCACTTATATTTCTTTCTTGATGGGACATATACTAATCCTTTATTCTTTACTAAAAAGACAAATTTAAGAGACACTTCTACTGCATTTCCTACCTATTGAGCTAAGAGACATACTGAGCATATGACTGAATCTGATGAGTGATGGATAAAGATGTGTTGTGACTAACAATTTTATATGAATTGCAAGAAACTGTTTCTTCCAATTATTAATGTGTAATACCAAACCATTGTTATCAGGTCCCTTACTTCCATATACATGACAGACAAGCTGCAAGTTAATGGCATTTAATAAACTATGACTTACTGTAATAGGCAGGATAATAAGTAAAAGACTAATAAATGAAAATTCATTTCCTTAGAAAAATTAGTGATTACCAGCTTTTATTTGCTCACAAATTCAATTTTAGTGTCATATTTTGAAAAATGCTTGTAAATAAATAGTTGTTAGCAACTTAAAATTTATTCAGTCAGTGAAAAATGGTTTTGGACTTATTTTGCAAAAAAAATAAACACTAAGGAAATAAGTAAATGAAAAATATCACTGCTAATACAATTCTTTTGAGATATACAGGAAGTAAATATCCTTAAAAACTAAGCAAATATCAAATTTTATTAAAAGAAATTAAAGTACAAGATTTTTTTGGCACAGCAGACATCTCCTGCCTTACCCATGGTTTCTCTTAGCACTATATTTCAATAAATCTGTTCATTCTACAGATAAAGTGCAAGAATTTTTCATCAAAATAATTATACCTCCTAGAACTTTAGAAAAATCATATAATTGCTACATTATATTTAAATGCTAGAGAAGAGTTATTTAAAGGATATGCTAATGTACTATAAAACTTATTTTTGGTTATCTTATATTTTAAAACAAATTCAAAAATTCAGAATTAAATAAATATTAGCTCCAGGTGGAATCGAGAATTAGCTCCAACACATAACATATCTTGACTATTTGGGATTTATTTCTTGTTTGCATCCAAAACTCATTCACGTAGAGATTTTAATTTAAAAACTTTAATCATATAAACTAGGCTGTTTGAAAATAGAAAATAAGAAACAACTATAATAATAATACCTGTATATACAATGTTGATGTTATTAATATTTTATACTATATATAGTTATTTATTTTATTTTTTCATAAATTTAATGTCATATTTAGTATCACTAAGGACTATTGTTGACTACCTTCTATAAAGAAGAAAATATTCTTTCTTTTAAGTATAAAAGTACTATTCAATTCCTACCATAAGTGAATACAAAGCATTTAAAACACATTTCCCAAAAGATTTCTAAATATTTCATTTCAGTTTTTAAAAATTATACATGCAAAGCCTTTAAGTAAATTTTAGTTTAATTTATATTTTATAACATAAAATTTGTATCTATCATAAACCTTATGTAGGTTCTTACAAATAATATAATGGGAATACAAAATGCAGCTAAGTGTTAGCAATTCTAGACATATGTTTAATGACTGTGATGAGCATATAAGCTTGAATGTCAACGGTGACCATCCACAGTGGGAAGACTGGCAAAGTGTCTAGAGTAATTGTTACTTAGAAGATAAAAGAGAGAAATACTAGTAGCTTCTGAATATAGGTTTGAAATTATTCCACGATTGGAAATTTATAGTCATTGTTAGACAGCTTTTATTGTTGGTAACTTTCAACATAGCTGTAGTTATGTATTTTCTATCTTTATCAAAACTAGCTCAACAATATTGCCTTATCAAATTGATTCTTAGAATTGATAAAATATTTTTTAGATTGTTGTGTATTTTGATGTTCAAAAATATTTTCAGTATAAATTATCACATCATAACTTCTCTTCAATAATATTAGAAGTGGCTTAACATTTCTGAAGAATTCACTTTTATTTCATGTAATTGTAGGTTCCGCCTTGACTCTGACATCTGCAAAATGCATAGAATCAAATTTATATTGGTTAATGTACTTTTTCTTTTCCCAATATTTTAGTTACTCCTATTTTTATTTTTTTATTATTGAGATGACTTTAGTTTATGACACAGTGTAAGATTTAGAGGATTAGGTTCATAGATTCTCAGATGTGCATCAACATTTCATAGCCACCAAAGCACCCAGAGATGTTCATCATATATATTTGACCCTTGCCCCCTTTTGTTCCTAGCCCTGTATCCCCTCTAGTAGTCGCTATTAGACAGTCGTATTACTAGGATTTGTTTTGGTTTAGTTTTGTCAGTTCCTTGTTATGTTTTCTATATTTCACAAATATGTCACAAAGACATATGGCATTTGTCTTTCTCCTTCTGACTTATTTAATTTATCATAATCCTTTCCATTTCCACCCAGGTTGTTGCTATTTTTTTGTATATAGAAATAAAAACCCATTCTGCCCAGACCTCATTCCTTGTAGGAATGCAGGTCTGCTCTGTACCTTGATTTTAGTCTTTCACCCAGAGTGCGGACAGGGAAGTGAGATAAAGGATACTTCAAGGCAAAAGTCTTGGAATGACTGACTATATGCTGGGAATAGTGTATTTGATAGCTTTGGATGACAGCTTAGACTAACAAAATCACTGTGACCCCACCCCTCAGGTGCAGTTTCTGGTCAATGGGCCATGCTGACCCCCGAGATGATTACACAGCACCTCCACACCACACCACCTGACATATCATCTGCACAGTCCCTGCTTGCTTACCTGCCTTTTTTGAAAATTATCTGTTGCTGACTTCACAATTAAATCTGACTGCCTATGGCTCCTGGCTGTTCCTGGACTTGCTCTCTTGAGGAATTCATCTGTGTAGTCAGTCCCTCTAGGTTTCTGAGACTAGGTTCTAACTTGTTTAGACTCCAAGTAATCACCTCTCAGTCCCAAGCAGCTATGAATGCTGCTGCTTTGCCAGGTGTCAATATTTCTTCTGTATATTTAATTTACAATGTTATTTTGTTTTTTGAAAACTTTCATTCAGTCTTTCCCATTTTAGTTATGGCAATTCCATTTTACCAGTTACTCAAATCAACAATTTTTCTATCTGTTATGATTTCTTTTATACTTTATACAAAATCCTACGATTTACTACCCCTTCAAAATATACCCAGTATGAAATTATGCCCAAATCTATTAAACTCATGACCTTTACCATTCATGACCATCATCTGGATTTACTTGGCCTAACTGATTTGCAAAAGTCTATCTGATCAGTTTTAAGCCTTTGATCATTACAGTCTATTATTACCTGGATCTAGTCTCGTCATGAAAATCAGAAAGATCATGTTAAAATATTTGTTGATGTCCTTCTACTCAAAATCTTCCAATTCCTTTCAATCTCAACAAGAGCAATAACCCATATACTTATGACATAAATTAGGTGACTGCTCAATAATTGACCTTTTTATAACTTTTTGACTTCACTGTTTCTTACATATGGTGTTCTGTGCCTAGGCTCATTAAATCCTTTGCCACTCCTTGAACAAGGTATATTGCTACTTCTTAATGTCTTTATAGTTCCTGTTTATCTTAAGAAATAGACACACGATTGCCAAAGTGGTTATACTATTTCACTATCTCATGAGCAGTATATGTGTTTTTTATTGCCAACATACCCTCACATACATTTATTAAGGTCTTGTCTTAGTTGTAGTCATTCTAATAGGTGTTTAGTGGTAATTATTGTTGTTTGATTGGAACCATTTAATGATTAATGACATTGGTTGTCTTTTTCTTTATTTGCTTTACTACTAGCTATATATTGTCTTTGGTGGTGACTATTCAATTCTTTCAATATTCAAAATTAATTGGTTGCTCTGTATTGTTTTGAAAGTTCTTTGCATATAATGAATGCATGGTCTATA
The DNA here is from genome assembly GCA_004024945.1 of Uropsilus gracilis. NCBI lineage: Eukaryota > Metazoa > Chordata > Mammalia > Eulipotyphla > Talpidae > Uropsilus > Uropsilus gracilis. The sequence goes on along the minus strand of PVHY01002593.1, from coordinate 51,325 downwards.
TCGGATATATGAGTTGGAAAAACTTTCAATTTCTATAAAGGCACACCTTTAGTTTGATTCAGAAAAAATACTTTTTTTTTAAATTTGCCTTGAGCTTTTGCAACAAATGGACATTAGACTTTGTCATGTGATTTTTCTGAGTCAAGTAATATAGCTTTCCATTGTTTGGTTTTTACTGTCTTAAAAGATACATTTTTCTTTGATTTGGTTGTATTTTATTTCTTTCTTTATTTCATCTTACCCAGAAGCATAAATCTCTTCTTTTGTTATAAACTTAAGAAATCCTTGTTATTTTTATAGCTAATCATTCTAATAACCTGTCATTAATTTCAGAACATTTACAAATACTTCTCCTTTGACTGAAAGGCCCTAAATGGATAGTAAATATTTACTTCTTTACCTTTATCTCCACCTGCCTTCTCAATTATTGCATCTGATCATTTTGTCTTTTTTCTGCGACTGAAATACTAAAACTTTTACAATGCCATGGTGAAACCGCATTTTTTCTTACCAAGTATACCAAGTAGTTGTCAAACAACATCGTAGAGAGCATCTCAATGACATGGGTAAGTTGAAAGAGGAAAATTTATTTAAGAATCAGATCAGAAATAAAGAATATAGAAAAGCTAGACACCCTGGAAAGTCTCCAGGGATGGATGAAAAGGTTACCAACATGGTTTCCCCATAGACATCATTTTATAAGCTTCCTACGAATATTCTAAGGATCCCATTGAAACCATGTGTAAATGCACAGAAGCCTTGAACCAACAAACCAAAGGAAAAAAGTGGCAGTTTTAAAATGTTGTTTCTGCTGCCCAGATTCTTCCCACCTGTGCATGGCAGTTGCTAAAGTCACAATGCAATTTAAAGAACAGCGTTTTATTAACAAGGAAAATAACCAGAAAAACAGAAAGTCAAACAAAAAGACCTTAAAACCACAAATGGACACTTATTTTTACCCCAATTACCATTTAGTCCCAAAGTTCCCAAAGATACCTTTCCGTGATGGTGCCCCTTTGCTCCTCCAAGCCTGAGGCAGGCATTCTGCAGTATCCAGTCTTTCTTTTCCACCTTCTCATTGCTGCTTCTTCTCTTTCCATTCTGAGCTGTGGCTTCTCCAATGTTCTTCAAACTTTTCCAACAAATAATGATGCAAATAATCAGCTTTCCAAATCTCTGACTTTTCCAGGTACCAGTTTTCCAACAAACTTCAATGCCACTTTGCTGCAGCTCCACACACTTCCTTTACCAGGCTTGCCTTTGGCAGTGTCAGGCCTGCCCTCAGCAGCCCCTGGTCACTCCCGGCCTGCCATTCTGGTGTCTCATCAACACCAGCTACTCTTCTATTGACTACTATCCCATCATCGCTCCTCACCACCATCAGCTCACTTTTCTGGGGGGATTTCTGCCAGCCCCGTCACTCAGGTTGCTCATTACCGGTCGACCATTGTTGTGCCTTCCCCACCTCTCCTGCTAATCTTTTTGTGTCCCTCTTCACGTTTCTCGTGGGTCTTTCTCCCAGACCCTACCCACCAGGGTAGTATGGCACCCGATAACAATTATCAACTACGTCACTACCAGAGGCCTGGGCTGTTCATCCAAACAAGAAACCCTGTATCACCACCAGTCTTTAACTGTGATTAACTGAAGTCACAGAGAAGATAAATAAATGTTGTTCAAGCTTTGCCAAAGAGCTTATTCTGTGTTATGCTACTGTCCTGTCCATGCCTTGCCTCCTCAGGCTCTGGGTGTTACTTTTCTCAGGTGGTCATGGTCTTTGAAGTTTATTTTTCTGGTAGTCCTTCATAGTTTTTCCATTGTTTATCTGCCTAACCTAATCCTAGGGGGTAATCCATCTCCCCATCTCAACACGTTTTTAAGTTGTTCTCTTTCTTTAAAGAGTACATATATCCAGCAACTTTTCTATTTCTTATTTAGCTCAAATAACAGCTCCTGTTAATGTATTTCTGAGCCACTGTATTATGTTACCCCTTTTTCCCCAGTAACAGTTACCAATATATGGGAGTTAATTGTTTTATCTTATCTATAAACTATAAAAAAATTACAACACATATATACATATATATTTATTCTCCTTAATTCATTTGGGATTTAAATTTTATAAAACTAGGACTCTTGTTCTATACATACTTGCAAGCGTAGCATATAATACACTTCAAAAACCTTCAACAATATGAACAGATATTTCATTAGAGAACATGACACATTTTAATTTAGAATCATAAAGCTGATTACTTTGATACTCTGTTTTTATTCCAGTGAGATGAGATGTTTCTATCTGCTCAATTATTTTACTACTGATTACTAAATTGACCAGCCTTTCTGAAAAACTATAGTTTCGAGATGTTTATCCCTGGCATATAATAATTGACATTTTGGCACCTCGTTTTTTTGATTTATAACAGAGTTATTGTAAATATATAGTTGTAAAAATTAGTTGAAATCATTCATAAGATTAGTTGTTGATAAGAAATTTGTTCACAATTTTTCTTCTATTTTAATATATAGCCTACAATTTATTTGCTTTGTATTAGAATACTATGATTACTTAGAAAAGTTTCACTTAGTCTCTGCACAGTAATGAAAATGGGAAAATAATTAATAATGCAGAAAAGAAGTCTGTAAAGAAGAGCAACTGTCATAGATCAAATTGTCACAATGGTGCAATAATTTGCCAAGAAAGATAACTGAAGGCATTTGTGTTTGAGTTCCTAAAGTTTGTATGATCACAATTATAAACACAAAGAATATCTGAGCTTAGTCAAAGACAATGTTAATTCAATATTGCCCCCTTTTAAATAAAGTAGGATTCTGCGTTTTTTTAACAACTAATTGTAAATAGAATTATATACTTACCTAGAATTAGGACAGTAAAATTGCATTCTAGGATATGAACACAAACTCATAACTTTCAGATATTACTATGTATAATGACCTGTTATTATTTTTTTTAACATTTTTCATTTGGCTTTCAATATTGACTTTAACTAACTATAGCTATAGTAACAAAACATGATATTTTCCAGAACACTCCACACCTTTGAATATTTAATAAATATTTAATTACAAATTCTCAATGAGTAATGTGTATTCTATAGTTATTTGGACATATCTGGGAGAAAAATAAACTAATACTTTTTTAAGTTGAATTTTGCTAATTGATACAAGATATTTGCTAATTGATACAAGATATTTAGTCTATATTTCAATTTTTCAGAAGCAAATACCTGGATACAAGTATTTGATGTTATCTAGTTTAGTGTGGACTTTGGATTAAAAGTCATAATGCTTGATCTGATGCTTCATATATCAAAAGTACTAACTGAATGAAAATGACCAAGTATATTCGTACTACCTAGAATGCTTCACTTGACACAGGCACTTATTTCTAAAATGCAATTTCTGTAATAGTTACAGAATTTAGTTATATTTTCAGCAATTTTTTTAGTTATATGTGTTAACTTTATTTTGTTTTATTTTCATTTCAACTTGCCTAATTAATACCTAATCAAATAATATATTACAATAATAATGTATTTTTTTAAAAGTTGTAGAAGGGCTGGGCATGGTGGTGCATGCCTGGACCTGCAGCCTAGGAAGCTATGGCAGGGGCCAGGGATCACGGTTCGAGTCCCACCGGGGGCACATAGTAAGATCTAGTTCCAAAAAATATAGCTGGGCATGATGGTGCATGTCTGTAATCCCAGCTACCTGGAAAGCTGAAGTTGGGGATTGCTTGAGTCTGTGATACCACAGAATCCCAGGCAATGTGAGTCTGTGGTTCCACAGGCAAAAATAGCAAGACCTAGTCTAAAAAAAAAAAAAATTCAAAGTACCATGCCTTAAGTATTGTATGTGTGTATTTTTATTTATAGCTTTTAGAATCAAGGAATTCATATGTGCAACTATTTAGAAGACTGTCCTCCATATGGATAAATATTCCCTATATCACTCAATCACTCAGAAGTATTAATGCTAAAATTCAATATTAGCATAAATTATATATTTATAAATATGAAAATATGTACATATGCAAATGTGTATGTGCATACACATATATATGTATATATCTAGTTTTGGAAATAAATACAACTTTTACTGCTTTTTAATTTTATTTGTATTTATTATGCAAATGAAAATTTTATTAATTAGAGTGGATGAGGCACTTTAAAGAGCTCAAGACAGAGTGCTGCTTAGTATGTTGTCAGCAGCACAAGTTCACATCCTCCATAATAATAGCAGTAATTATGTGCTTCCTGGTGCAGGGCATTAGAAATACTGCTAGTTATGTATCAACACGCTGCAGAATTAACTTGTGGGATCTTGATCATCTATTTCAAGTAGCTCATTTGCCAAGATGACCTATACTGTAATCACACTAAATTGTATGCTTTTGCTACATTTGCATTTTATTTCCAATTTTCATACACGTACTTCTTATTCGTTCTCTGAAATAGCCTGCTGTAAATAAGTTTCAGTGAATAAATTGTCTCCCCTCAATTTTCAGTTTAATAAAAAGTGCAAAATTCCTAAAAGTTAAAAGTCCCAGTGCATTTAATTTTTTTTAATTTTAGATTTCAGTGAAATATCATTTCCTGTAATAGATAATTTCTAGAGAAAAAACAGTCCTCTAAACTACTCTTTAAGCATTTACATTGCTTAATGAAACTGGTACATATTTACAAATTAAGGTCAAGTCCTCAAATTCTTTTTAATATGCATTGCAGTTAGAAAGTACTCAATTTAAAATTTTGACACATTACATGCATTTTCAATTCATGGATATGACTCTTTTCTTGGATTTCCATTTTATTTTATGAAACTATTCATATTCTCTTAACTGCCCTTATTTGTAAAACTAACAAAATATTTGACTCTCATTGTTAAAGATTATAACTTGAAAAATACTTTTAAAGTATTTAGCTCAGTGTCTAATAAGTCATTAATAAATAGATATAATTACAATTATTGCTCCCTTTTTTTTTGTCCTTTTGTCATGAATATTTTTTCTCTCCAATTATCATCAGTCAGTGGTTTTAAAATAGAATCCAGCTTTTACAAAATTCCGGGTACGAGTATGCAAAAATTATATGTGTGTATTCATTTATATTTTTCTTAGGACTGGCATGATGCTGAATTTTTTTTTTAAGTGTACCTTTTAAAATTTTTGAGGTGGAGTTTTTCATGTTTATTTATAGTGCATGTAGTGGGTTAACTGGAGTTTTACATGTTTATTTTGTAGTACATGTCATTAGGTGATCACTTCCTAACTTAGTAATAGTTTGATGACTTAAAAAATACAATTTTGTGATGTGTTTATAGAAACAGTTCTGACTTTCATGTTTGAAATAAGCCTGTTTACTGTGGCTACTTTTAACCACCTTAAATAACGTTGTAGGTTCTTTTTCTAAGATTGCTAATATGGTAACAAAATTTTTTAAATAATTCCTGATATTAGGTCATCATTGAGGCTAAATATTGTAATTAAATAATATGACTATACCAATTATGGGTTTTGTTTGTTTGCTTCTTGCTTGACTTTTTTGTTTTGTTTTGTTTTATTCCAAACATGTTGTTGCCGAGACTCTGCTGCCTGCTACAATATCTTGTATCCTTTCTAGTATTAAAATATCTGTATTTTAACTGAACCTGAAATAATATCACTACATTTAGCATCCTTTTTGTGCAGTTAGTGTGGTATGGGTACTAAATTCTCTTTACTGATGCATAAATTATTCTACTGTATATCTGTTACTAGAACATATCATAAAACATCTTCTTTTCCATCTATTTCCTCCCACTGATTGCTGAGAATGAATAATTGATAAATGAAGATGCATAATTTAAGTTGGACTATAAGCCATTATGTTTGGACCTCAGAAGAGAGAAAGAAGAATCAAAAGATGAAAAAATACAAAATTCTAACACTAAACGGTCCTATAGAAGCACCATGTATTCTTAACCAACATGTAACTTGGTAATTTTTTTCAAAAAAATATAATCTGTCCTCTTACTCAATACCTCTGCTTGAGTTCACTGTAAAATGACCATAATTATTAGGAGATGTCTTTGTTTATCAATTATTTCTTTTTTTCAGGGATTCAATAACTGTTTAACATTTCAATTACATAATATTTATTTTACTATTGAGCAAACAAATTTTAAAATTTGTTTATACATTAAATATTTCACAAAATGATAATCTAACTTTCTCTGTAAGCTTAAAAAAGTTTAAACTCAATATTGGAAAACTAAATATATCCCTTTTCTATCATAATTAGATTGTTGACACACCACTATTGAACATTAATTGTGGAAAATTAAATTGTACCTTTTAAGTAGTCTCTAAAAATGATAATTGTTTATCTTGTATTATTAAGTTACATTTATTTATAGTTTTCAAAATTATTTAAAAATTTTTTGTTTGGTTTCATTTGTTGGATAGTAGTAATACAGTCTTAGATTCCTTGGCACAGTTTTAAGCCACAGATAAAAGAAAACTTTTATTTTTCATATTTAATAATTTTTATTCAATTACTTCATAGTGTAGTCAAGAATGAAATCAGCTGATAATAATTGAAAAGAGGAATTGAATTCAAGTAATTTCAGTAACTTACAATGAAACATAAAAACAAAAAGACTAAAATTAGATATAATATCCTTAAACATATAAAAATATATAAACAAACCATCTCCAAGAACAAATGAGTGACTTAAGATGATATGTCACTTATATACAGTAGAATAATATGCTATCATAATAAATGGACTCCTGCCATTTGGGACAAACTGGATGAAACTGGAGGGGGTTGTCCTGATCAAAATAAACTAGAGTCAGACAAATCATCTTTTAAATCATGTGGAATATAAAGAAACAAAACAAGCATCAACAAACCAAAAATGTAGTCTAGAAATATAACTGAAAAATGTAGGCTAAACCTAAAATGTAGGTAAAACCAAAGAGATTAAGGATGGATAAGAGGAAAACCTGGAGGGGTTCAATAGAACAGTGGAAGATATGGGTACCTCCTGTGATGGTGTGATGTGATAACATACATCTGATGAGATATAATCCTTTAATTTCCATAACCTGTTGTAAACCAATGTTGCATAATTTTTTTTTTTTAAGTAAGGCATTAATATCCTCTGGGTCTTAACTTTGTGAGTTTATGAGTATGTTTTAGGACTATTTCCTCAATCATGTCACATCATTAAGTCATTTATTAAGTGATATAATTATTCATACAAAATGACTGTGTACTTTACAAATACATGGTTTATATTTAATTAGATATTATCTGCTATAGCTCAATTTAATAATACATTGACTTTTATGTATGAAAATTGAGCAGTTTACAAACATATAATCCCCTTTTCTATAATATAATTTATAGTAAATATATTTTACAATTGAAATAGTTCTTAGGTAAAAACAGCATTTTGTTGCTACTTATGACATTACAAATAATGTTAATGTTTTATATTTTCTTTATGATACCAGTAATTTGTTTCTGTAAGGTAAATGGTATTATATTATTAGTATTTATTAGAATTCATATAAAGTCGCTAATTATAACAGCTGACATTAAATTTGATTATGCATATTTATTCAAATTAAATTTTATCCTAAATGAGTTCCTTTAAAAATATTTAATTCTCATCATGACATTTCATGTTTTTTTTTAACTGTCAAAGGAATTCCTTAATGCTTTCCAAAAAAGCATGTTCAGTGACACAAGGAGAGCCCAAAATTTAAAATTCTAATACTACTAGAAATTAAACTACTAGATAAAGACGGGGGAAACATTCAACCTCACTGGTTTTTCATCTGTAAAATTAGATTGGTAGAAAGATGACTATAAAGAGTTGTAAATAAATGTAAGTCACTACTAGAAAATGAATCCCAACATTTACTCCATACAATTACACAAAATCTAATTGGCATTATTTAGCATAAAACAGTATTCCTGAAGCAAGCAGTCAATAAAAAATACTATGTATCATGCATAGTTTGTGAGTTTTTGAAACTCAATAATCTGACATGAAACTGATGAAGTATATAAAACCATATTGATTAAAATCAGATCATAAAGATCAAGCTGAATTCAATACAAGATAGACTATAAATTCCCAAAACATCAAGAGCTGTTCAATTCATAACCTCATCTATACTCATGCTGTTTGCTATAAACATGATTTGATGCTTCATATATTTAGCATTGTAATTAAGTGTATGAAATTCATGGTACCATTAGCAATATACACCACTATTACAGGACAATGAATTTTAATCCTTTGTCTCCATAAAGTAAACAAATAAGGAAATAAATACATGTTTCATTGGAACCACCCTCCTCAAGGAAAGTTTTTTAACTGGTATGGTTAGAGTTGGTTGAAAAAGAAGTATGAGCCACAGTGATTCTAAATAAAATGGCATCACAGTATCCCCAAACCTTAACCTTTTTCCTACTTACGTTGGGTATTTTGTGAAGAATTTTGAAGTTTAATTACTTTTCAGTGAGCTTCAAAAACATTAGATTTTTCCCAAGATCAATTAATGACTTAAAGGTTTAACTTCTTATTATTTATTTTTAATACAATCTAATATTAACATAAACACATACACAGACATAGAATGCAGTAGCAAAAAAGTGTATAATTAAGGATAGGAGCAAGGACCATGAATGCTTTCTTCCTATCTATAGTTTTTTCAATTTTTTCCAGTGAGATGTGACATCCATCATTTTCTTTCCTTGAGAATGGGAAAAATATCTATGTTGTCCTACAGTTTTCTGTCATACTTCACTTGCTGTTAATTTAAGCAGCATAGATTTCAGTCACCAATTTGCTGTTTCTAAATTAAATAAGTAAGAATATTTGTGGATTGGTAAAATTTCAATATGACATGAGCTTGACTTGAGCTTTGGACATTAATATCCAAACAAAATTTCTCCATTGCTATCTTCAGAAATGGTAACTGAAACTTGAGGCAATGCCTTGGTAATCACCTAGCACCTTGATGACAAATATCAGTACATCGGAAGAACATTGTCTCTATGGCATTTGTATAATCTTTATAAAATTTTACTTTAATTCTAGATATTTAAAGTATTATAAAATCATTAAACAATTAAGACTATCATCTAAGATCATTCTTTAAATAAGTTACTTAAAAAATACTATGCAGTATGAAATCTACCAAAATACTTATTAAGATGAAATTTAAGTTTCATCTTAAATTCCCATGAAAAAGTTGTGAAACACAATTTAGATTTAGCAGATATCATTGCCTTTTCTATTAAGCTTGAAGTTCATCAACCTTAAAACCACTGATATCTGTATATCATGTGTTCTTTACATATATTGAATTTCTACATATTTTTCTTCTGGTATTTTTTATATCTAGAATAGCATACTTAAGGAATTAATCAAAATGCTATCTATCTATATATATATATATCATGAACATATAACTTTGACAAGGTAATTTTAATAAATAAAACAAAAATCTATATCTGTAATTACTATACTGATATAATTCAATTTTAAAATCACCTTAAGTCAGAACTAACACTTCTGTGATATGCTAAAGTACTTGTTAAGAAAAACATCAGCATAAAATTTATTTCAACAAAATATTTTATTTGATATTAATTTCATACCCATGTTTGCTTTCAAAAATATAATTCAATGGCTTTTTGATTAAGATATTAATGATAAAATTGAAGCCATCACCCCAACATGCACAGTGCTAAATTTAGGCATCACTGCCATTAATCTGTGTCTTAAAAACACAGAGGTGAAAAATGGCCTAAACAGAATAAGGATACTACTTCCTTCTTTTACTTTGTGCAAATCCCAATTGGAGAAGAGTAAATGAATCACCAAGAGGGTGTGTGAGAGGAAATTGTAGCCTCTGGTTTTCAAGAAACAAACAAACAAACAAAACAGGAGATAAGAAGAAAAGAAGCAGAAATTGAGAGGGACAGACTTTGGGAAGGGGAGACTGTAGACTGGTAGGCTTGTAAAGTGTAGCTGGAGTAGCCAAGCTGAGCAGAAACCCCCTGGTGGTGGCAAGGAGCTATGCTGGGAGAGTGGCCAGCAAAAGTTACCAGTGGTGAGAGTGTGGCATCGCAGCAAGCTGGCATGGAAAGCTGGTACCTCATGATAGTCAGGGATTTTGAAAGCTGATATTTGTATCAGAATTTGTTGAAAAAGTTTGAAGATCCTTGGAGAAGCTGAACAGCTCAGAATGCTGGAAAGAAAAGAAGCAAAGAGAAGATTGAAAAGAAAGACTGGGTTTTGCAGTGTGTTTATCTCAGGTTTGGAGGAGCAAAGGGGCACATCATGGACATGTATGTTTGGGATCTTTGGGACTAGATGGTAATTGGGGTAAAATAACTGGCCACATGTGACAGTAAGGACTTTTTGTTTGACTTTCTGTTTTCCTGGTTAATTTTCCCTGTTAATAAAACCCTGTTGTTCAAATTTCATTTCATTGGCAGCTGCTTTGTGTGAGTGGTAAGAACCTGGTAAGAATCTGGGTGGCAGAAGCTGCATTTTAAAAGAACCATTATTTTTTCTTTTGGCTTGTTGGTTGAAGGCTTCTGCCCCATTTAAGCCCAGTATAAAAATAAACCGAATGAATTACTTTAAAAAGCAGCCATAAACCCTGTAAAAACGAATTCCCATTTATTAAATACAATGGAAAGAGAATTTCTGGATTGCTTAGTAGTAGATTCAAATCTCTACTGCTCTCTTACTCCTTATCTCCTTTGGAGTAATGTAGGGTATAATGATTAGCCTGTAGAGTGTTTTGAAAATGAGAAATTAAAATATGATATGTCATCTAGTCCAGAATTGGTCCTCAAGGGCACCAGAGAACAATTAACTTATGTCCCTTTAATGAGTTTGTCATAACATCCTGAATGAACTGTAAAGCAGAGGAGTTGATCAATTGCCAGCATATGCCTTCTACATCTCTCAAGGGTCTAGATATTCATATTTGTTAACTATCAGTATTACCTGAGTCCGAAGTTCACTTCCAAGAGCACTTTGGATGTTCTTCTTTTCCAATAAATGGAGAAAGTCTCTTGTGAAAGAGAATGAAGCTGTAACTAGGGCTGTAAGGCAAAGTTATAAGGCATTCGGGTCAAAATGGGCAGAAGCTTCTAACCAGTGGACACTTTTAAAATGCCTCTTCTGCCAGTCAGGTTCCCTCAGGTTTGTACCACCCACGTGTAGCAGTTTCCAGACAAATGCAGTTTAACAATAGGGTTTTATTTACAAGGGTAATTCAACAGGGAAAATGAAAAGTCCTCAAAGCCACAAGTGGCCAGGTAATTTTATCCCAAGTACCAAAAGTCTGAAAATCTCAAACACATGTCCAAGATGATGCCTCTCCAAACCTACAGTCACCCTGCAATGTCCAGTTCTTCTCCAGAGTCTTCACTTTGTTTCTTTTCTCTCCAGCATTCTGAGCTGTTCTGCTTCTCCAAGGCTCTTCAAACTTACCTACAAATACTGATGCAAACTCAGTTTTACAAGTATGTTGTCTTGCTGTGGTTCCAAGTGCTTCCTTTACCAGGCCTGCCTTTAGTGCCATCTGGCATCCACTAGGCCTGCCCTCAGCAGCACCTGGTCACCCCGGCTAGCCACTCTGGTGTCCGGCTCCACACCAACTACTTCTGTACCACTCTCCCACCATGGTTCCTTATCACCTCCAGCTCACTCTTACAGGGGGCTTCCCCTGGCAGGTCACATGAGCCTGTTCTCTCAGTCCACCATTCTCATCTCTTCTCTTCTTTTTGTCTCCTCACTCATCCCTTTTCATATGCCCTCCCTTCCTGCTTCCCATTTTCTTTCACAGGTGTTTCAACTCTACCCACTGGGACATTTGGCCTCCATAAAATTTTTGACTGTGTCACTACCCTGTATCAGTGGGAAGATACCCTTTTGGAAGTTTGACCTTTTGTTTGGGATACCTGTTCTGGGTCTGGAGTGGCAGAGAAAGGAAACACCATCTTTTTACAAGGTATGTTTGTTTAAGACTTTAAAATTGGACTGTAACTGGGGTAAGATAACCAGCTACTTGTGACCTCTGTGACTCTCTGTTTTTCTTTGTCTGTTAAATAAATCCCATTCTCTGAACCCTAGTGATCTTTAAATTGTATGTGCAAGCAAAGAACTCAGATAGTTACAGGTTAAGTATTGGGCATTGTTTTGGGTCATTGTTTTAGTGTCCAGTATCATGAGGTGTCAAAGCCATGCTGCAGAGAGAAGCAGATGTTTTCCTGTGGTGTGTTTGTATGTGCACATGGCTGTGAGTGTATGTGTGTGTATGTGGGGGGTGGGAGTTGTATGTGAAATAAGGAGAAAATGTCAATTATCCTAGTGATTTTGTAACTTACAAATTGATCTTTGCAATTGTTACCATTTAATGATCTTCATTTCCTATTTAAATTTTGTAAATAAACCAAACTATTTAATGTCAACTAAAAAGTTGCTTTTTTGGACACTTAAGTGAGAAACAATACATTTTCCTTTATATTTGTGACCTATTAGCTAGAAGAAAACCTAAATTTAGGTACTGATTTAACTTCCCTAAGTATCTGAGGCAGAGAAAATCACTAATTCTAAAATCTCATCCTCTGTGTACATAAATTTGAAACAATTATAGCTCCCTAATAGGAATGGGCTCTGTCAAAATTGGATACTTTTATTGGTTTGAAACTTTTATGATTTCTACTTATAGTAATTATAAAATATCTTTCCTCTCATTACTCATGTACATAGTCAGGGAATTATTGTTTTAATATGGGGAAAGTCAGCAATTCTGAGTTAACAAAACACTACTGAAATAACTCAAAGTTTGACAAAGGAACTACTAGGTTGTAATCCTGTCTTCAAGGTGTCATTGTGAGATTGGAAATAATTTAACCTTTCTCTTTTCTCATTGATAATGTAAGTTCATTTTTATTTTTCCATTTATAAAATGCTTCATAAATACTTAGAATAGCAATTAATACTTAGCTCTATTAAATATAAACTACAGAATTAAAAAAAACTTATCAGTATTTCATTAAAATAGTCTCAAAGAATTCAGGTTTTAAGGGTCTATTTCTTCTCATATGCTTTATTTTTTATTGGTATAGATGAATAGCACAGCTTATAAGTAATTCCAATGATATCAGACTATTTTAAAACACTGTATAATCTTTTCATGCATATAAACAAACTGAACTCTAATTTATTTAACTATTTTTTATTGCAGCCCAAAATAGGTCTAGAACATTTTCAGACCTGCTTTCTTAATGTAATACATATTGCAGTTGCTAGCAAGTAATTAATATAATGCTATTCTATTTAAGGTATCAAAAAAGAAACACACATTTGACAGCTTGCATATTCCAGTCCAGCTACTAATTAAAAAAAGAAAGAAAGGAAAAGTATAGCTCAGCATTTCTTTGCGGACACAATATGTCACAGTAATATCTGCACAAATTGCAATATATATATATATATAGTCATTTATAGTACCAAAAATAAAATACAAGGTGATCTATACACTATATGATCTCATTATGATAAGGATAGGGAGAAAAGGGCACTATATCCAGTATAAGAATCTAAACATACACATATAGCACAGGCCACATGCACACACTATTTGATTAATTTTTTGCATTGATTATTTTTTTTGTATTGAGAGTCCTGCTCCAGTAACACCTGTACCTACAGAAGTGTTGGGCACTAAGGAAAATGGGTTAAAATCAGGATTGTTTTCACCTTTCAGCAAAGGAGAGCCCATAGCCTCAAACAGAAGATGGGCCTTGTGTTTGCAATGGTGTATCTGTTGTGTGGGGAGAGCACTTAGTATATCTGTGAAGGGAGCTAGGAGGAGAGATTTTGCTGTTCAGCCTCTCTCAGAGATAGAGAGAGCTAGAGTTCCTCTTTCTCTCTGGCTGTCTGCTGTGTATATGGTGTCTCCTGTCTCAGAGTAAATGTATGTTGGAGATAAAGACTCCAAGAATCTTTAATTTGCCTGAATCAACTTAAACCTACCTGTCTTGGTATGACTGTGTGACAGATGCTGATGCCACTGGGAGAACAAAGATGCATACCCAGGCCCAGGAAACTAAGTGTACCTGGATCAAGATGACTAAGAGGCTGCAACAGATACTGGGGACATGACGAGGATGAGGGCTTCAATGGTGGTGGTGGGTTGTTATTGAGGGCGGTTCATTATTGAGATTAATTATCTTTGAGGTTAATTATCTTTGTTTTGTTCACTAGAAAAAGGTCAGTTTAATATGAGATGTTTGGGCTTTATAGTAAAATATCCCATTGCTCAGATTATCCACTTTCTAACAATATGTGTTATAGATTCAAATCCTGTCTCTGTTCATACAGGCTCTGGTCACAATTGGTATCTATTACTTAAAGATTAAGTAAGATTTTATGATACAGTGGTTATTACTGGGACAGAACTTGATACCAAATCCTCATAGTAATTTTGCATCTAGCAACTTTTAAAACATAGAATCTGTTATATGACCTACCTAGACATGAATTTCCTAAACTTTAAATGAAAGAATTTTGTGTAAATTGCTTTTAATAATCTAAAAATTTCTGCATAGGAGAAAAAAAATACTGAATGAGAGAAAATAATTTGCATACTTGTATTTAACTTTACAGAGAATACTGTAATCTTGCAAAGAATATTGCTATAAGAAAAATGAGTCAAAATTAGACTATTTTTCTGCTGTCTACATGGCAGTCCATAACCTTGAAACATTGTGTTTACCGCCTTTCAAAAATCCAGCAAACATCATAAAGGTCTTGTGTTTGTGACAGTGTAACAGTTGTTTTGTGAGGGGCAGTCAGAGTGAAAGGTGGCTAAGAGTTCAGTTCTTAGTCTTTGAGTCTTTGAATCTACCTCGCCTGGTATGGCTGCATGTCACATGGTGTATTATCAGGATTTGACACTGGTTAGTTTAGAGCCCTCAAACCTGGGAAAAAAAATTGAGGGAGTATCAGAAATAAGCAGGTGATATTTGCCCAGCATCATCTTCCAGTGAACACATCTATCTCCATGAATGGCCAAAGGTAGACGAATCCTCATTACAGTTGGAACAGGCTCTGTGCAGATTAGTTATAGTGCCTGTGAAGTGGCAGAATCTGTGGGATGGGTGTTCTCAGCCTACCAGAATCTATGATAAGAGAGTGATCCACAGATCATGACCTGCAGATGAAACATGGGAAATGGGAAGACATTCGAGGATGTTGTCGAAAGAAATCCAGAGAAGCCAATTCACCACTCCAGATGTCAGGTTCTTCCTTTGGAGAGGAGGAGGAGCAACCTGGTGTCTTGGGCTTTCCCAGTGGTGGGGGATCAACCTACAATTTCAGGGGAACCAGACTCTTCTTTGAAGAGGGCAAGAAGGCTGGTCTCTGGTAATACAGAAAATGGGGCAACAATGGTCTATGACCCAATGGGGACAGGTTGCTGGGCTACCATACTGGATGGAGTTTGCCATGTATCACCATACACCTTAGCAGAGATACTGAACCTGGGTAAATAGTTTCATTAGAAACCAGGAGAGTCCTTGGCTGCGTGGTTGCTCTATCTGTGGAACTACAAGGGTGGAGAGATCATTTGCATGGCACAGGAGATGGAGAAACTGGCTTCAGTGACCCTGCGTCCAAAGTTGAAAAACTGTAGTATGACCTGTGGTATGACTAGGATGGACAGAATTTTGGATTAGATAATAGCTACTGTGCAAACAGTATGGGCCAATAAGGGAGATGTACCAGAAAAAGTGAGTAAATGGCAAACATGCTGATCTTGTGCAGCTATTTCCTGAAATGGGAATATGCCAAGCTATGTTTAATGTAAACACTCAGGTCCTTAACAATGAGCATTTTACTGCTGTAATGAGGAAGTTGGTACTGAAAAGTACCCCCCATCCTCATTTCAGTTTTTATAAGTAATTCTGGCAATCTATGTGACATGCCAACTATATGACAACGAACAGTGTTCTCCAGAACTCATCTTTGGTTAACTTACACTTCTGAAGACAAGATGTGTGGGGAAAAGTATCTTAACATTCTGGCAGACTGACATGAGGGACCTCTACCTCACTAGTTTGGGCAGCAGTATGCTGTCATCTGTGATAATACTGCTTCTGGTATATTAGCAGCTTATCCTGCTCCTCACACCACACAACAAAAGGTAGAGTGGCCTGGAACAGCTACAAACATCATAGGGAAATTTGCGGGAGGGTGAGGATGACCAGAAAGGCCATCCTACCAACACCTGGTACAACAATGGGCCATGGAAAGGGTGTTTGGTGGAAATTCCATACAGGGAGTTATCCCAAGACTTCAGGGAGCTGAAAGTGTTAGAGTGCCTTGTTGAGGAAGGGGCTGAGAGCCAGGGACAATACTCAGAGAGAGGACTGTGGTACCCAGAGTTCTAGGATGAATTTTGTTGAGTAGGTTCATTTTTCTTGTTCCCTCTAAACTTCAAAGCAAACCAGTAACAATGTTTAAGGTTCAATATTACATTATTCTGACAAGTTTCTAACCATGTGAAATAAATAGAAGAAATGTATTTATGGACATATTAGTTTGTTTACAGGTCATATTTCAATGAGAGCAGTAGTTAAAGAAAAAAATATATGGATACATATGTATATATGTATATATACACATATATGTATATATGTATATACACACACACACATATATATGTATATATATATATATATATATATGTTAAACTGCCAAATTCTATAGGGATACAAAAATAATAAAGCTATCCTGCACTTAGGCCAGGATTCCCCACTGTGGGCATTCTCCTTTCTTAGCTGCTAGAGCATGAAGGGCAACATGTGCAGGCATTCAGCCTCTCGCTCACAGGCCAGGCTCATATTCTGTCGAGAAAGACTGTTTATCTTCAGCTCTTACTGCATTGTGGAAGCCATCTCATGGTAGTGGCTCAGCTCCTGATCAGCTTGCATGTGGGAGTCCTCGGTGTGGCTGGTTAGGCAGCAGGCTCCCTTCTGCCCCAAGGTTGTCAGAAGCCTTCAAGAGAGCCCTGATGGAGCTCGAGCTGCATCTGGAGGGTCAGCCAGAGCTTCTGGATATCACTGCTCAGCCTAGAGGTGTCCCATTGCAGAGCAGCCTGCTCTCCAGCTGAAGCCCGGAGGCCCTCAAGCTGCTGGGTCAGCTTGCAGAGATGTTCCCAAGCCAGTTGGGACAGAAGCTATACTTGCCCTCCAGGTGAGCTCACAAGGCAGTGTGCAGCCCACAGGTGCACATCTTCTGAGCAGGGAGAGACTGGGAAGTCATTGCCCACAGCTTCTGTGTCTGCTTGTCCTACCCAAGAGCCCAGCTGTGCCTGCTGCTGCTCAGAGAGCAGAGCCAGCCCCCGGGCAATGAGAACTGTAAGGGCCAGAGCAGCTAGTAGGCTCGCCTTGTCCCTGAGTGCCGCCTGGTGAGTGCCATTGGACCTCCTTCTCTTGCAAGGCCAACACAGCCTGCCTCCAGCCCTCCCTCTCCAGGGACAGCACAGTTTGCTGCAGCGCCAGGTTCTCCTCCACAGCCACCTGGAGTCTTTCCTGCAGCTGTTGTGCTCTGTCCAGGGACACTTGGAGCCCATCTCTGGCTGTGGCAAGTTGGGAGGTGAGGATTTCTGCCATGACTTTCAGAGCCTGCATTTGTCTCAGGAAGTGCCCATTCCGGTGTCCGGAGTGGGAAGTGGAAGAACCTGAGTTCCCTGGGGTTCTGCAAAGGAACCCCACACTAGTGACAGAAGGAGCCATCCATGATGGCCCCTAAGCAGAGCAAGTGCAGAGGGGTGGACTGGCTTCAGCTGCTGGGGCCTCCTGGACTTCCTGGGCTGGTGGGCTCTGTCTGACCTGGGATTGGGCTCCTGAGCAGACTTCCAGCCAGGCCCGCCTCCTCTACCTGACTCCTGTTGTCTTACTCTATGCAGTTGCCTCTTTAGGACAAGACCCAGGAGGACCACATAGACCAGGAGCTCCTACAAAACCCTGGGCTGGCATGCTGGGCACAGTGGGCAGAACAGGCCAAGGTAACCCCAGCGTCCACCTGAATGCTTGGGGGGGGCAGGCAGCATGTGCTCCCTGGATCCATAGTGCCCGGAGACTCTGCTCCAACAGCCAGTGTCCTGAGGAGACACCCCTGTCTGTCTGCTGGGCTGGGTTGTCACAACAAACCAGTGCCAGGCAACGGAAAGTACCATCACTGTGAATGGAACTGGGTGGTGGGGGACGGGGGGTGGGGGGGGGTTGAGGGGGGAGAGTTCGCAGTGTTCTGAATTTTTGTGAAAGTGAAATCAGGTTTCAAAGGGAAAGAGGGAGGGCAAGAGCCCTCCAACCCACGAAGCCCCAAGGGTCCATTTTCACCAGCTCCTAGCAGTTGCCACTCGAATTGCCGTTTAACTCAAGGTTTTATTAACAAGGGAGCTGAACAGAACAAAACGTCGTGAAAGCCACACGTGGCAGTTATCTTACCCCAGTCACCATTCTCAGACCCAAAGGTCCCCAAGACGCAGTCCAATGATGGTTCCTTTGCCCCGCTGAACCTCAGAGGAAGGCACTTCCGCAAAGTCCAGTCCTTTCGCCGGTGTCTTCTCTTTTCTTTCTTTTCTCTCTGGTGTCCCATGCTGCTCGACTTCTCCAAGGCTCTTCAGACTTCTTCCGCGATGGCTGATGCAGAAATCAGCTTTCCAAATCGCTGGCCATCTCTAGGTACCAGCTTTCCATATCACCTTGCTACAATGCCACACTCTCCACACTGGCCACACTTCTGCCAGCCGCCATGGCTCCTTGTCCACTCTTCCAGGAGGCCTCTGCCCAGCCTGGTCACTCGGGCTCCTCTTTACCCGCCTGCCATGTTCTTCTCTCCTCTCCCAAAGGTTCTCTCTCTCTCTCTAGAAGTTCTCTTTCCTCTCTCCACGGTTTCTGTCTCCTCCTAGTCTCTGCTCTTTGCCTTTTCGCCCCCTGCTTCTGGTCCAACTCCCTTTTTCCAACTGCTTTCTTTTCCTTCCCTCCCCTTCCAACTGCCACTCCTGGCAGCTTTCAACTGCCACACCAAATGGGGCGGAGGCAACTGCCACCGGCCAATGGGGGAGGAGCTCCCTTGAGGGGGCGGGGCTAACTGCAGAGTACCTTGTTAAATGACACAACCTGGGGTGGGGGCGGTTAGGGGCACCCAGTTTCAAAAGTAGTGCTTCCTGACCCTCTACTCCCTGTACAGACTCAGGAGGTATGACCTCAATAGCCCAGGAATAGCTGGGATGGGTAACTGTTGTTCCGTGTAGGTAGTGGAATGTTTCCTCCTTTAGCATTTCATTCCCTCACTCCCTCCAGGAAGGGCCAGTTTCCCATGTTTCCATGGTAGCAGACATTGATCATTAATTATAAACTGAGGGGCATTTTTTCTTCTTCGTTATAATATTTCCCACTTATGTCCTATTAGCAAATATATATATTTTTCTTTTTTGTCTGTTAGTAAAATGGGGTTGAAAAGTGAAATTGGGTGCCCCTAACTCCCGACCCTGGGTTGTGGCAGTTAACAAGTTTCTCCTCCCCCCATTGGCCGGTGGCAGTTAGCTCCGCCCCATTTGGTGTGGCAGTTAAAACTGCCAAAAGTGGGAGTTGGAAGAGTTGGACCAGAAGCGGGGGAAGGGAAGGGGGCCGGGAGGGGGAGATAAAATGCAAGGAGCAGAGACTAGGGGAGACAGATCTTTTGGGGAGAAAAGAGAACTTTTTGAGAGTGAGAGAACTTTTGGGAGAGGAGAGAAGAAAATGGCAGGCGGATAAAGAGTAGCCCAAGTAACTAGGCTGGGCAAAAGCCCCCTGCAGGTGTGAGCTAGAGGTAACAAAACAAGGAGCCATGGTATCTGGCAGAAGTGTGGCCAGTGTGGAGAGTATGGCACTGTAGCAAGGTGATATGGAAAGCTGGTACCTAGAGATGGCAGCGATTTGGAAAGCTGACTTGTGCATCAGCAACTGTGGAAGAAGCTTGAAGCACCTTGGAAAAGTCAGAGCAGTGTGGAACACTGGAGAGAAAAGAAGAAAAGAGAAGACAGTGGCCAAAGGACTGGACTTTGCGAAAGTGCCTACCCTTGAGGTTCAGAGGGGCAAAGGAAACATCATTGGACTGTGACTTTGTGAACTTTGGGACTGAGAGAATGGTGATTGAGGTAAGATAACTACCACGTGTGGCTTTAAGGACTTTTCGTTTTCCCTGTTGAGCTCCCTTGTTAATAAAATCCCTTGTTAATGGGCATTTTGAGTGGCAACTGCTAGGCGCGGGTGAAACGGACCCCTGGGGCTTCGTGGGTTGGAGGGCTCTTGCCCTTTTCCCCTTTTGGAGACTCGATTTGCCTACCCCTGAGATTCAGAGGGCAAAGGAACTGATTTCGGGCCAAAACGGAGGGCAAACGCCTCCAAATTACAAACCCAAGGTCCGTTTCACCCACGCCTAGCAGTTGCCACTCAAAATGCCGATTAACAAGGGATTTTATTATCAAGGAAAGTTAACCAGGAAAACTACTAACAAAGAAAGTAAACCAATAAATGACAAGATTCTTTTAAGGTACAAATAGCCAGTTATCTTATTCCAGTCACCCTTTGGCCCAACAGTCCTAAACACAGTCCAAGACGCCCTCTGCCCCCAAACCTCAGAGGTAGGCACTGAGGGTGGCTCCGGGTTGCTCGTTGGCTCAGCACTTCCTTAGGGTCGCCGCTCCTCCACCTTCACTCGGCGGCTTCTCCCTTCAGGGCCTGATGCTGAAGGGCCCGGAAGGCTCTGGTCCCGAGTCCTTCTACAGGTGCCAAAATCTCTCCACTCTCAGATTAACTTCGTCTCCAGCTCTGCTCTCCGATCCTCCTGCAAAATCCCCCCCTAACGTCTTCCTCTCCTCATTTTTAAACTGCCACTCCACTGCCACGCCCCCAAGGGATGTGGCAGGGGCGGGGCCAACTGCCACTACTCAAGGGTCTAACTGCTGTAAGCGCAAGGGGGAGGAGCAAGGCCCGGGACCCACTGCCAAAACCCAAGGATGGGTTCGGGGGCACCCAGTTTCAGAACCATCATTGAACTGTGCCCTTGGGACCTTTGGGACTGAGAATGGTGACTGGGGTAAGATAACTGCCACTTGTGGCTTTAAGGACTTTTCGTTTTCCCTGTTGAACTCCCTTGTTAATAAAATCCCTTGTTAAACAGCAATTTGAGTGGCAACTGCTAGGATGGGTGAAATGGACCCTTGGGGGCTTCGTGGGCTGGAGGGCTGTTAACACCCCCCACCTTCATATTGGACCCGATTTCACCATCCCTCCTCTCTCTGCTTCTCCTGCAAATCTTCCACCAGTTTTTAACTGTCATGCCCCACAAGAGGGTGGGGTAGGGGCAGGGTCAACCACCACAACCCAAGGGTGGGGGAAGGGCTAACTGCTATAACCCAAGGTTCTAAATGCTGCAACCCTAAGGGGGAGGGTCAAGGGGTTGGACCAACTGCCACAAACCAAGGTTGGGGAGGGGTTAACTGCTGCAACCCAGCAATCCAAAGGTCTAACTGCTACAACTCAAGGGGGGGGAGGGCACCTAGTTTCATTCGTATTGTAATTACTTGCCTTTTTATCAATCTTATATAATGTTCTCTATTATTAGATAATGATATATGATACCTACTCTAATTTTGCCTATCATATATATATATTCAAATTTGTTTTCCTGATAACTTTTTATAATGCCAACTTTGTGAAATTTTAGAAGTTCCCGATAGCATGCATTTTCAAGTTTCACTAGGCAATGCATCCATTGCTTTCTTTGAGGCCATACCTATATAAAC
This sequence comes from Uropsilus gracilis, assembly GCA_004024945.1. NCBI lineage: Eukaryota > Metazoa > Chordata > Mammalia > Eulipotyphla > Talpidae > Uropsilus > Uropsilus gracilis. The sequence continues at coordinate 29,418 of PVHY01002593.1, read as the reverse complement.
TATTTTGAATATCATCTTTTATACTTCCCAGTACACATATAACTCATAATTATTAGTTTGAACACCATTCTTTATAAAATAACAGTTTGTTTTGAGAAACTGTGAATTAATGCATGTGAATTAAAGAGTAACACCCAACTTAATGTAAAATCTCCAGAGATGTCAGCTGTTTAAATGTCACAAGGATAAATATCATAGCGTATTTCTGAGACAAAAATGAGTTGGATTTAATTCTGGATCTGATGTTTCTTAGTGGAGTTCTTTTAGCCAATTTGAGTGCCAGCTTCCTCAGACTTACAAGGAAATAAATCCTCCTACTCTTTTGTGTTGAAGTCTAAACAATAATAACAACAACAAACACGCTCATTTTATATATATATATATATAAGTATATGCACACATATATAATTTGTGATGCATAATTTGAAATAGAAATGAAACAAACTTTAAAATAGAATTTATATTATTAATCTTGATATATAAAATATTGAAGTTGTTGCTATTAAGAAAGTTATTTCAAAACCTCATTGTTTCTGAATGAATTAACTATAATCTTTGCAAAATATCAAATTTGTAATTGTATGACTTTTCAACGGTAATATTGAAGAACTTCGCACTCCTTTCTAGAAAGGAGAACAATTTTGAGTAATACAAGACATATGTATATGTTTTATACACAAAAAAAATTATTTCTCCACCAAGGATTGCTACCTTCCAGGGCCCAGCACAGTGGCATGTGCCATTAATACCAGCATAAGAAGGGAGGACAAGACTAGGAATCACTTGAGTCTGTGGGTTCGAGACCTGCCCAAAGCAACAGAGTGAGACTTAGTCTCAAAAAATAGCTGGGTGTGGTTGTATGCACCTATAATCCCAGCTACATGGGAGGCTGAAGCTGGGGAATGCTTGAGTCCATGGTACCCCGGGCGCCGTGAATGTGCTGTGCAGTCTCCTGGACAACATAGTGAGACATAGTCTCCAAAAAAAAAAAAAGACAAAACGCTACATTCCAAAATATCCAAACTGTGATTCTGAATTAATAATTGTTGGACATTTTAATTTTTATTTAGAAATATTTCTTATCTAAATTTTTCTGCTTCTAAATTTTTCTACTGTAATATCTGAAACTAAAAATAAGTGAATAATGCACAATCAAAGCAGTGCTTTTAATTGCAATTCTTTGACTTTAATATCTTGAAGTGCAGCGTTTAATAATTGTAAGCACTGTAGGAGTCTATCAAAATGTCAATGAAATGCCTATTAAAACAGAAATAAACAAAGCAGGATATCATAGCATGTGTAGACTAATCCTGATAAGTGGTAATAAAATTTAGCTGGGTGCATGTGTGTTGACTTTTATCTAAAAATCTCAGTGACTTTTAGAAATATTAATTCAGTCCCAGGTCATTATTTTGAAAGAAGCAGGGTAACTTCTCTTCTAAAACAGTAGCACAGTGCAACGAAACCTGCTTAAGCATCAGCCATTTTGACTGGAAAAGAATAAGGGATAGAAAGCAAAATGAGAAACTGTGGACAGAGTTATTCAGAGGGGAAGGGGAGGTAAGGAAGAACAGATAGGGAAGGAAACACAATGGACTATGGTATAGACTCTGGGTGATTTGTTGTTCCCCACAGTTGTAATACTTGATGTAAATTACCTAAGATCACCTCAAATAAAATTAATGATAAAGTTATTCTTTATATAATTAAATTTCAAGAAGATTTATAAACCAATTCTTGAAATGATCACCATTTTACTTATAAAATTGATACATGATTTTACTAACAACTGCTATTAAAATGATAGAATAAAAGGGATTTTTTTTTTTATCATGTGAGATATGATCCTGAGGACTAACTACTTTAAATAACTTTTAAACAACTTGTAAACTTTTAAGCTTTCTGACTTTCACATAAAAAAGCCTAGTGATTTGCTCCAAAAGTGTTGTCATTCTGCTATTGAAGAAGAAATTAAGAAATGGGTATAGGCAGTCAGTTAGGAAATTCCTAAGTTCATTTATCAATCATCCTTATAGAGAAACATTGAAGTGGAACCAAGAAGGCACCCCACCAATAAACTCATTTACCCATAAACTCATGTATCACACTGATTGCAGAGTTCGGAACTCCAACACAGTAACAATCCTGGAGAGACCAAGGTTAGTTTCAGGAAGGTAGGCCAGGAAATGTGGGCAAATTCCCTAGACCTGGGTATCCTGTAAGGCACCCTTGGTCCCAACCAATCAATAACAACACAATGAATGCATAGACATCTAACAATCAATTCCCCACCTGGGGACACTCTCCACTCGAAGAGTTTTCCTGTCCTACTCACCTATTAATACTTGCCCTTACTTATCAATAAATCTCTTGCTTTTCTGCAACTTTTCATCACTGAAGATGAGAATCAAGAAACAGATCCTCTGACTCTGGGCCTACTTGCTAAAATCCAGATTCACTATTTCCTTCTTCTATAATTATTTTTTCCTTTCAGTCCAAATGCATTCTTAGGAGGCCTTTATCACCCCACAGATCATTTTACAACCCATCCTTTTCTGTACACATTTCCCAAGCTGACCTCTGTATGCACAGCTAGACAATGATTTGAAGCAAATATAATGTTAACAATCAAAGAATGACATGGCTTTCAAAAGTTTATAATATATTTTAACGATTGTGAGTAACCATTGATAAAATCATTAAGTTCAACTATCTTTGATAAACAAAGAGCTTGAGTTAAATGTTATCTGATTCTATCCAAATGGCTGATATTTTAACGTTATTCATGTTCATAAAGTGTCTATGTGTCTACCATGCTCAGTTAAATATCATTCAAGAAAATAATGTATGATTTACAAAGAGTAAAAAAATTTGTTTGATGAAAAGAAGTGTGCCTTCTTTTTTATGAAAACGGCATATTTCCTATATTTCTGAAATAATACCTACCCAATTTCTATGTAGATATTCATTCTTTTAAAATAATTAATTTTTACATCTATCACTTTATGTAGATATTTTACTATAAGAATTGGGCTCAGTAATGTGAAGAAAAAAGGTTTTTTTTTTTTCTTATTTATCTTACATGTCTAGTGTGGATTTTCGGGGGTCTTTGCTTATTGTTATATATTATTGACTCAGACTGTTTGAAATCTACATTTTTTCACATCCATTTCCCAACTACTGCAGTACAAAATGATAGAGACAGAAAATTAATCATCATAAATAAAATACCTGATTCCAGAGTCACACACACTTCTTCATTCAATCACTGTTTACTAGAAATAATCAAATGAGGGATACAATCTTATTGATTAGGAAACTATATTCTTAATACTTAGTATTGCCTAAAATGAGCAAGTTGGTTACCTATGTGAATTATACTCAATTGCATGAATGTATTCACTTTACTTTTCATGGTGCATTGATTATGTATTTGTTTCTATTAATAATTGGAAACTTTCTATTTTCAAAACCTGGACTTGATCAACATTTTGCACATCAAACATGCTTTACAGAGATCATGAACAAAATAGAGTTTTCAATATAAAACTGGTCTTTTATTTTGGAAATATCAGAACTTGCTAATGCAGCAAGGTCCCCGGAGGACTATAACTTACATTCTATGTTCTTAGAGTTTCATGCCTATTCAAACAATATTAAAAAAGAGATCAAATTGCTCACAGTAGAGATGTTTTCTAATTCTTTAAGAGTAATCATTCATGAATGAGATTTGTTTAAATACATACTTAAAATATTGCTTCCTAATATAGGATGCTATATTTCAACAACAAAATTGAAATTTGGTGCTACTTCACTTTTCAAAATTTATACAAATAAAAAAGAAAGACCATACTTCTCTGCAATTATATTTCAAATTTGTGGAATTAAATCTGAGACCACTACAAATTGTGCTACATTTCTCATTTAAGTGTCATTTTGAAGTCAGTCATAAAAATAGACATTTTATACAATTGGTAGAATTATCATTATAAAGTAAACACATACGCTTTTTGTTTGAGTTTTAAGTACTTATACATTCAGATGTCATTTATTTTATCACAATAACAACCCACATTAAACATATTATCCTCAGAGATTTGCTGTCTCATAACTCTTCAGGGACTTTATAATGTTTTACAAGACAGATTTAGACATTCAAGAACATAAAAATATGTTTCAACACATACTCTCTTGATATTAAGAAAAGCAGTATTTATTTTAGCTACAAGGACAGCTCTTAGTGTATAGACAGATTTTTCTATAATATTCTATTTCTATAAATGTTGTAATCTTAAACAGTTTTTCCTCAAAGGTATAATGCAACACAATTTCCTCTGAGAAAATCACATTTAACCCATATTCTAACTTAGCTAATTTACTGATACAGCTCTTAGGAATCCTGATGCTGAATTTAGTAATCTAAAAGGGATGTAAAAATTCAAGAAGGGTTAAAATAAATTGAATTGGAGACCAAAAGTCATTTTAAGAAATGTTTTGTCTTCAGCATCTTTGAGCATACTTTCTTCTACTTCCCTGCTTCCTATTCACTGCTTGGAGCATTCATGCTACATGCCTGTATCACCTCAAACTTGCAAAAGAAATCATGATGTTTCAAAATTAATACACATATGTATACACTTATAATAATACACTTATATATATGCATAATATATACATATATACACTGATAATAATACATATATATACACATAAAAGTGACTCTAAATTACATCTTAATTTTTTGGATCTTATATTTTATGGAGACAAATTATATAAAAAGTAATTTGCATTAATGAATTTATGACCAATAAATGTAGTATATCTCAACAAGAGATTTTAAAGGTAGTTCTAAACAGATGTAAAAAATTCCAGAGTCTAATAGAAATACATGTTTTAATAACCATAAGACACATAGATTTTTGGGAGTTTATGTATTCCTTTATGCCACTAATTCATTGGAATATTTAATACTGTTACTGCTTCATTTATAATTTAGAGTACAGATTTTCTAAAAGTGATGTGAATATCATCGTTAAAAATTGTTATAAATCACATACATAGCATATATGTATATACCATAACTTCATAATCTATAAATAAAGTAATGTTTGGTTGAAAGTATCAAAAATTTTAATTAGCAGTGCATGGATTCTTCTATATGTTAAATTTTAACTTTTTAAAATGTATTTTACATGTTCATTACTAGATAATTAAATCAAATAGTGAAATGCAATTTTAAAATATTTCACTTTTATAAACTCAAAAAAACTTGCTAAAATTATTCATAAATTTCATAGAAGACTAGCTGGAAATTTAAGAGTTCATCCTTCCAAAATACAAAATATTTAATACAGATCCATAAAGATATAAAATTTTAAAAGTTGCCCTAAATCAATCAATGTGATCTACCACATTAACAAAATACAGTAGAAAACTTATGTAATTATTCTAATAGAAAAACTACTGGGTTTTACATTTTCAATATCAATTTATGATAAAAATTCTCAGCAAAGCAAGTGTAGAGTCAATATGCCCATACATAATAAAAACCGTAGACGACAGCCTATAGGTAACAACATTTTGAATGCTGAATGTATATATATATATATATATATATATATATATATATATATATATATATATATATATGAAAAAAGTGTGTGTGTGTACAATTAATTTAAAAAAAAAAACCTGGTGAGGAGTATTTGTAAATCACATATAGAAAGGTATTTACCATCTAAAGTGTTTAAAGGACTCATACAACTTAATAGCAAAGCAAAGCAAAAGAAAATATAATCTAAAAAGAATTTTTAGAGAATTTGAATTGAAATTTTCAAAATAAACTGTCCAGATGACCAAAAAATAGATAAAAAATTATAGGTTGCATCAGTAATTATCTGGGAAAGGTAAACCAAAGCCATAGTGAGTTATCTTCTGCTTTTTGTTGCAAAGACAATAACAGATAATCATAGACCTAGTTGTAAAACTATGAAGCTTCCATAATTTTCTTAAATGAGGAAAAATTTAGATGACCTTGGATATAGTTATAATTTTTTATACAAAAAACTAAGTATGATCCATAAAAATAATTGATAAGTTGAATTTCTTTAAAATTTGCAATATCTGCTTTATAAAACACATTATGAAGAAAGTGTAAGAACAAGTCAGAGATGCTTGTCTTTGTTTTCAATATTTGTAGAAGTCATATTTGGTAAAGGGTTGTTATCCAAAATATACATAAACTTCTCAAAATTTAACAAGAAGATAAACTAACAAATTTTAAAAAAGGCTAATTATCTGATTGGACACCCTACCAAAGATGACAAGTATATAAGAAGATACTCAATTTATATCTCACTATGGAAATATTAAAATCAGATACTGCTAGAAAAGTATCAGAATGTCCAAATGCCAAATTATTGACAACACCTAATGCTGACAAGGATATTGAGAACAAGGGACTCATTAATTTCTTGTGGAAATCCAAAATTATACATACAACTTGAAGGTATTTTGGAAGTTTCCTACAAAATTAAATATATCTTTACTATGTAATTCAGCAATTGATTTGCTTGATAGGTATCCCACCAATATAAAATTTGATATCTACACAAATGCGTACATATAGATACTTAATTTTTCTGTATCAAAAACTCAAAATCTGGATGCAACCAAGATATCCTTCAGTAGGTGAATAAGTAGATACACTATGGTACACTCTAACAATAAATATTATTTGGTGTTACAAGGAAGTGAGCCACAGGAAAAAATATAGAGGAAACCTGAATGCATATTACTACATTAAAAAGTCAATCTCATAAGTCTTTACCTTATATCATTCTTCTTATATGACATTCTGGAAAAACCAAATTTCTGGAGATAATAAAATGATCAGTGTTTGGCAGAGGATAGGAGGATGATAGGCAGAACACCATAGGAAGTGAAACTCCTCATTGTAGGTCACTAAGTCAGATACAAGTCATGGTACCTATGTCAAAACCATAAAATGTATAGGACGAAGTCTAAATCCTACTGTTAACCATGGATTTTAGATGATAATAATGTGTTAATATGGGTTCATTGAGTGTAAGGAATCACTGCTGTAGACCAGTTGTTGAGGGAGGAAGCTGCACATGTTGGGGCATATCTGTTTCTTCTGATCAGTTTTACTGTAAAACCAAAAATGCTTTGGGAAAAAAAAAGTTTATTTAAAAAAAGAAACATGTGGAAGCAGATGGTGTATTCTTTGGGGTGTAGACAGAGGGAGAGGGAGGGTGTTTTTTCAGAAAGTATGGTTGATAGTCTAAGATTCACACCAAAGATATTTATTTGGGTGAAATCCCTTTTTTCAGTATCTGTTTCTCTGACTTATATCTTGAAATTCACTATCATCTCTGTCCAAAATTAATGGGATGCTATAAATGTTTTACAAACTTTTTATATAAGCTTGCATAGATATTTCATGAAGATTGAAGGGTTGATGGAGCTGAAAAGGTATTGTCTACTGAAAGCAAACTGTCCAAGAGGGGAAATTATCCAAGCCATTCCTGATGAACATAGAATTCAAATAAAAATCATTAAGCAATATATTATGTTGTTCTTCACATTGTAAAATAGAGAAGCAACAAACCGTGTGTGTGTGTGTGTGTGTGTGTGTGTGTGTGTGTGTGCGTGTAGTATACATGGATAACTGTTGTGAGAGTTTTTGGCATGGTTTTCTTAAGTGATCTCATGTTTTCTGTTCTTCTAAGGATGATCTATCACCTCTAAATGATATTTTGCAGCAATTTGAACATCAACAAATGTAGTAAATATAAATTGTGTTTGTGTATGAAATCAAACCATTTTGTCTATTTCAGTTCTGATTAAATTTATCTTGATATTTCATTTTATTGCTCTTGGTAAGAATAACACCCAGAACATATTGTTAACTACTGAAAAAATGTTGATGTCTACTTGTATCACATGTGCTTATAAACATGTATACTCTCATGTTTTTGTGTACACACATAAATATATACATAGCATATAGCTCATGCCATAAGTATTTATGAGTGTTCCATACTGTGGAGTCATGAATACACATTAGCCAAGGTAATTTTATTTGATAGCTTACTTTGATCTACCATGCATATCTATTCATTCAGTGTATTTTTATGGAGGACCTACAGTGTCAGAATCTTTGGTAAGTCTTAACAAAATAATCTGAACTAGATATGATGCGATTACATATGGGAAACACTACCTGGTGAACTGCTATTGACATTCACACAGAAGGAATTCAAGTGTTTATAAAAGTTTCTTCTCTATGAAAAAAAGCCAATTTTGCTAAAATTTTAATCTTAAATTCATCTTAAATTTATTTTTAAAGATTTCCAAATAATGTGTCCTAGCACATCTAGAGAAAGTTCCATTTTTTCAAGATGAATAATTATATGCATTAACTTAATTGCTGCTTTATTTTTTGTTAAAATTTTACTTTCATTTTTAAGGTTAGACCAAATTAAATAGTAGTTTTATCTAGCTTATTTCTAGTTTATTTGCAAAGCATAACAGACTGTAGTATTACATGAAATTGATCTGACAAATAATTTACCATAACATCTTACCGTATCATAAACTATTATTTTGTACTTTATTAAACATAAATGATTTTGATGAAAATTTGAAATTCAAAATAGCTATTTGGATCCTTAGTCTGAAGACATCACCTAATATTATGAGTTATGTGGACTTTAATCAACTAGTGAGAAATGTTACAGTCTTAACTTAGTATTTTTACTCAAAAGTTGAAAATATGCAGTAACAAATAATTTGGCACATAAATTTGGAATACTTTTCATTCACCAACTGAAGATCTCTTTGCTGAACATATTTATCTGAAATGTTATTATGCTAATATACAATTTAAATGTTTTAGAAAATACACTATTCCATAATTTTTCTCTATCACTATTGCTATTACTACTATTATTACTTTAAGATATTAAAAAATCCACGGCATGCATTTTAGAAGCAAAATTCTTTAAATAAGGCCTATTGGCACTTTCAGAATTAAACTAATGAGTATATAAATATATATATTTAAATAATGGAAATATAGATATTAATTTTTCCCTAACTTATTGCTTTCTATGTGTTGGAAATAACCATTCTAAAACTGAACATAGCACCAATGACCTAATCCACATTTTTTTTAATATAAGTTCTAGGACTGTAAACATTTTTTGTCTGTTTTTTTAAAATTTATTGCACAGATATAATGTATTACAAGACTATATATATATATATATATATTTTTTTTTTACATCATTGTTTAGCCTGGAAATCTCCCATCATCTTACCACCTATGAAACATCTTAATCTTTATCCCTTTCCTTCCCTCAATTTTACACCCCTCCCCCTCTCTTGCTCTATGCCTCAGCTCTGTTGAAAGTTTTAAAATTTTCTTGTTCATTTCATTTGTTTCATAACATATTTAAACTGAGCAAAGACACAAACAAAAAAAAAATGTGTTAAATCTGAAGAGTGGAAGTAAAATAAAAGAAGAAACAGATAAGGGTGAGCACAAACAGAACAAACAATGGAAAAGAGGGAAAATCATAAATAAAAAGTCCTGAATAAAATACAAAATATATAGAAATGATTGCAGTATGGAAATACAGGCTCTTGAATTTTGTGAAATTTTGCTAGACAAGTTATAGTCATAAAATGTGTGATCTAATGCAAATAATTCAAAGGAAAAACTAAATCTTCCTTACTACCAACCCCCTGTGATTTACAGTAATAATTGTTGCAGAATGCCTGAAGGGCTCCTATAAAACCTGAATGTCTTTACCATTTCAAACTTCAGTAAAAGAAATATTTTAAATTAAAATAAATTTCAATAAAATGCAGTAGATAATCTTTTCCTGAAAAATGTTACATTTGTTATTGAATTACTGTAATACTTATCAAGCTGGAATTTATAGTTATTTGCATATGTAAGATGTCTTAATTGCATTTGCATATATGTCATTATAATTATTCAACTTGAATATAAATTGAATGATTGGATTATATCATTTGACTCCTTCAGAGGAACTGCAGAATTATGGAAGTACTTCAAAGACATTTTAATATGTAAATACATGACTAAATTTTTTTAAGATTATTTTGTTACAAAAAATATCATATACACATATCTGAGGAGCACTTTGTATCTAAAGGAAAGATTAACTAAACACTTCTGATATAGTGCACAGCTTGGCATTAAAATACTGTCAGCATCTTTGATACTTGTGCCCATAAAATAGCTTCATCTGGAACATTCCAACTTCCCTCAAATTCCAGTATTATCCTGAATTTTTTTTCAGTTTGAATTGTAAAAAAATATTACATATAACTGGGCACAGTGGCGTGTGCCTGTGGACAGCCTATGGAATTGCATCTGGGACTGGACATCACGGTTCGAGACCCACCAGGGGCAACATAGCGAGACCTAGCTCCAATAAAATAGCTGGGCATGGTAGTGTGCACCTGTAATCCAGCTATCTGGGAAGCTGAGGCTGGGGATTGCTTGAGTTCATGGTACCACGGGCAACATGAGCCTGCGGCTCCATGGGCAAAAAACTAGTGAAAAAAAACAAAAACAAAACTAGTGAAACCTAGTCTCCAAGATAGATAGACAGACAGACAGACAGACAGACAGACAGACAGACAGACAGACAGACAGACAGACAGACAGACAGACAGACAGATAGATAGATAGATAGATAGATAGATAGATAGATAGATAGATAGATAGATAGATAGATAGATAGACAGACAGATAGATGTATGGAATATACACTTAGAGAAAAGTGAACAAAACAAAAGACATAAATCTAAATAATTTGCCACACAGCAAAATCCATACGAACTTCAACCAGGGGAAGGAAATACGAGCACCATCAAAGTCCTTGTGGACAACTTTTTCAAACATTGTGTCTTCTCCCACACACAACAGAATATAGATTTTTGTGATAATCATGTCCACACATTTCTCCAGAATTTTGCCATCTCGCTGACATTCATTAACCTGAGTTTAGTTTTGATTTTTGAACTTCATAGAAATGGAATCTATATAATATATACTCTTTTGAACCTGGGTTATTGGTTCCAATTATGCTTCCTTATTATTCATGTTATTTAAAAAGTTCTATCATTTATCACTGTTTAGAATTCAAATGTATGATTGTATAACAGTATCTCCATTCTACGTGTACATTTGGGATTGCTATAGTTTTTGGTTGCTACTAAGTAAATCAACTATAGCTATCTTTAGTGCACATATGTAATATGTTTCTTTATAGGTATGATGCTATAAGGCATATTTATCAGTGATAATAGAGAGTAGAAATCTTTTTTCTATATATTGTGAACAAATTTATCTTTAATCAGAAAAGGAACCATCAAAAGCATGTAAGATTTCCTGTCCATTCCTTAACAACACTTGGTTTGTCTTGTAAAATTCTTTTAAAATCTAACAAATCTATGATCATATAGTAATAAATCATATTTTTAAATGATTTTACCTATGTTATATATAAATTTTAATTGAAGAAATTCCAAGTTTTTTATTTGAAAATTTAAGTGTTTCAAACATACGAATATACAACTTAATGAATTTTTACATACTAAATACCTATGAAAACAAAACTCAGCTCACAATAATACCACTATCCCAGAGGTAGTCTGCATACCTTCCAGTAATTTCTGCTGATAAGCATTGTATTGATACTTAACTACACATACTAGTTTTTCCTAAAGGCACCGGTATTTTACTGTTCCTGTATTCACATTTCTGGTAACTTTTCTGTCCCTTCTACTCTCATTCTGGCTTTACTATGAAACCTGCAATGGGATAGTAACAATAAAAGATTTGAGAACTAAAAAGCAATTCCCTGACTGGATTTTCGCAGTTATTTTTTGTTCTCGGTCATTGACATTAAATTTTTCCACAAGTTAACCTAATTAAGAATGAGACATTCATGAAAAGAGTACCCAATATTCCCAGTCAAGACCATTCTTGCCAGCTACAGTTATCCATGACACATAAGCCAGTCCAGTAGAGATTAACCATCTTGCCAAGGAAGTCAAATTTAATTGTCTACCCACTTGCTAATGAAATGGATCCTTTCAACTACATATTAATGGAGTGTGTGTTCTCTCTCTTTCTCTCTCTCTCTCTCTCCCTCCCTCTTTCTCTGTGACACACACATATACACACACTTTCTCCCCTCTATTATTCCACCTTAGCATTATATGACACTATTAACTAAAAGAGTGGTCATCTCTATTTTGTTCTCAATATTTTGATGAAAACCTTTAAAGCATCAACATTAATTGTGATGTTTAATAAAATAATTCCCTTCTACTGTTGGTTTGCAAAAAGCCCTCTTTTTCCTTTTGTGTGAATTTATTTTTGACACTTGAAGAAATATCTGACAAATAAAATCACATATGTTTAATGTATGTAAGATAATGCTTTATTTATATATATATATATACACACCGTAGTAATTTCCAGAATCAAATCAAGTAACACATCCATCTACTCAAATAGTTAACATGCAGTGTAGTAAGAATGCTTAAAATATAATCTTTTGACAAATTTCAAACATAAATTGTAGCAATATTAATTATAGTCAACATATTGTATGTTAGATCCACATTAGATCTCCAGAATGTATTCGTCAGCCAATAGAAGGCTTGTACCTTTTAATCAATATTTTCTTATCTAGCCCAACAGCCAAGTAATCATACCAATTCATTCTGCCAAGAAAACAACTACAAAAATTATTAAGTACAATATGCACATGGAAACTAAGCACTATGCTACTTAATATCTGCTGTATTAAAAAGGAAATAGAAGAATAAAAACTACTTGCAGTTTAATTAAAATAAAGACACAGGTATCAGAATCTATAAGATAGAAGGCTGGGTGTGGTGGTGCATGCCTGTAAGCGGCAGCCTAGGAAGCTGTGGCCAGGGCCAAGGATCGCAGTTCGAGTCCTGTTGGAGGCACGTAGAGAGACCTAGTTTCCAAAAAAAATAGTTGGATGTGGTGATGCATGCCTGTAATCCCACTACCTGGGAACCTGAGGTTGAGGGTCACTTGAGTTTGTGGTACAATGTGAGCCTGCGGTTCCACAGGCAAAAATCGTGAGACCTAGACTCAAAAAAAACAAAACAAAAACAAAAACAAACAAACAAAAAAAAAAAGAATTTATGAAATGCAGCAAAATGTAGTCAATTTTGCGCAAATCATTTCAAAACTTTCAAGAAAAATGCTCACCAACATTAAGTTCCAAACAAGATGATAGCTCAAGAAAACTATGGACCTATGGAATATTATTGCAAAACTCTTCTATAAAATACTAATAAATATAAACAATTCAAGTATTATATATCATGATCACTTGTGATTTATCCCAGAAATGCAGGATATTTTCAGTTACAGTTCCAATTATAAAATTATTCAAAATGTCTATTTTGATATACAAATATTATTCACTTTTATTTTCTAGCATCTTATATTTGAAAAAATTTGTAATAGCATTACTCACAATCTGTGTCATATTATCTGTAGTGATAATCCTTGTATATTCATGGCAATATTTTTGTGCCATCTCTTTTTCTCTAAGTCATCAGTCTTGCAAGGTGTTTATAATTTTTTTCTACATTCTTATGCTTAGGTTTTTTCTTTAATAACTTTTTAAAAATGACCTCATTTAATAACCTTTTTCAATATTTACCACATGGTTTCTATTTGCATAGCTCCTTTGAATATCATTTTATCTTTTTCCAATAAATAGATATTTTAACTATGCTTCATTCCAACATGTCTTTTCTTTTCAATATAGATTTCTGATACATATGTGTAGACTTAGTTACCTGGATTTTAAATTTCTAAACATAAGTGTGCTTTAGTTTTATTTTTCATTGGGTGTCACTGTTGTTAGAAAGTATTATATTAATGATTTCAATGCTTTGAAATTTAGACCCTTCCAGGAGAAAATACAAAGCATGGCCCCTTGTGTTTCTGTATTTGAATTTGTCTGATATTTGTGGTTTAAGTCACTCCCAAAGGAGAGTTTGAGTTAAACTGGTTTTATATTGTTAGTATAGCAGCTGTGACGCCAACATAAGCAGTGTTATTTGTTCAAAAAATTAAGGCATTGCTATTAGCTGTTTCTGAAAAACACAGAGGTAAAAGATGGCCTAAACCAGAAAAGGGTTTTCTTTTACTTGTTGCAAATTCCAAGTGGGGGCTAGAAAATGAAGCACCAAGAGGGTGTGTAGTGGGAAATATGGAGCTCTGGATGGAGGAGGGGGAGAGAGGATAAAATGAAAGGAGCAGAGATTGGGACATGAACTTTTGGGAAGGAGATTGGAGGCGAGCTCCGAGAGCTCTGAGGTTTTGACTACTGGAGTAAAAGGACCCAAAGCAGAGTTTTCTGGGGGCTCTCCCAGGTATTTGGCATCGAAGGGTGGGGATCTGTGTGAAAGTGGAGGAGAGGTGACCCAGATGAAATGCTGAGCTACTACTGTGCAGCCCACCTAGACCCAAACTGAACCTCATGTGGGAGGACTCACCTAATGTCAATTGCGTGACATAGGACCAAAAGACAGGGACATAACTTGGTGATTTCATACTGAGGTACACTAGGACTGAGGTAAACCCCACACAGCTCCCCAAGGAACAGAAGTGGGGTTTCTTTTTGTTTGGAATACTTGTGCAGGTGTGTAATATTACTCTTTGTTTTTCCCCTTTACTGTAAATAGACCTGTATGTTTACCCAAGGTTTGATCTCTGGGCAATCCTTGTGTGTGTGCAGGCAGGAGAGCAACAGTAACAAAAATCACCCCAGTAACAGTGCATTTCACCAGGTAGAAAAAGATATTGACCCTTTCTGGTCATAAATATTCCCAATGAAAACAATTTTATAAAATGAGCAAGCAAAAGCCAATCTCACAAATTATTTTAGGAAACTAAGTACTTCTGGTTAGACTGAGAAGCAAGAATAATAAAACATAGCAACAAACTCCTGAACTGTCTCACACTGTATTTTCTATACATGACATAGTAACTTTGTTGATTAATTTATATCAATGAACAACACTTATAAACAGGATAAAAGGGCATAAATAAATGCCAGGTCTTAGAAAAGAATTTGGAATAGCCAGTCAGGCAAAAGCTAACCAACAGAAGTATAAATCTCAATAACTTCATGCATAATTTACTTCAGAGGGGTAAATAAATAAAAAAAAGGAGAAGATAGCAAATAAAGATACAATAGTTCTGAAATACATCTACTTACATCTGGAGTGATAAAATACAAAAGGATCAATATATAAAGAATGAATAAAATATTCATATAATTGAATTTGTAGGAAAGATCATGAGTGAATGACAACCTTGCCTTGAGAGTTGCAGCTAGTGAGATTTTTCAGACACAAGTACAGATCCACAGTCTATAGAGTCATTTATTTACACTCCCAAGGGTACATCATGGGGAACAAGAAGTTGCTGTTTAACACTAGAAAAATAAAGTCTGCTTCACTGAAAAGGAGGAGTAATGGAACAAGGCTTTAATATAAGTTCATAACCTTGGGCTCCTTTCCTGCACTGCAAGCTTCCCTCTGCCACATAATGGCAGCTAAGATGCTCTGAAGGAGAATAATCTATCTCTGATTCTGAAACCTCATGTTTACTTTCAGGATAAAATAGATTATTTACCATGCTTATCATGATTTAATAAAAAATTAAAACAAGTATATGCTTTGAGAGATGTTAAACTAAATTAGAATATTTTCAATAATTGCCCAGAACACCTCATGGTGCCCAGAAAACATGTTTAGCTCTAGACATGTAGGAAAGCAACTTGTGCATATGAAAGAAAAAAAACATGACAACATTAACAAATGAATGAATTTCCTTTCTAAACAAAATGTAGTTGTGAAACAGCTACATCTGAATCACCCGGGAGCCTATTCTAAAGGCAATACTTTGGATGACGAATCCATAACCACAGCATGTTTACTTCATTTTATATGCTAATATCTGAGAAGTCTAAAATTAGAAAACAAACTAGACCCAAATAAAAAACAATTGAAGTAAAAATGTAGATACAAGTAAATAATAAATTGGACTAAAAATTAGTCTCAAGAGAAATTAATTGAAAGAGAAAAAAATCTCAGGGAAAAATAGATTTTATACTGTAACAGAAATTTAGACCTAAGATCTTATTAAAGTTGTCCTTTAATAAACCGTAGGTAAAGAGTATGTCATATAGTAACAATAATATGAATGCATTCTCTAGATGGATAGAATGAATGTTAACTACTGGTGTTAAATACTCCAACAAGAAAAAGCTTATAAAACATGTTAAGAATTTATCTCTTTCAGCTGGGCACGTGACTCGTGCCTGTAAGCTTAAGCCTATGAGTTGACTGGGGCTAGGGATCACGGTTCGAGTCCCACTCGGGGCAACACAGCGAGACCTAGTCCCAAAAAATAGCTGGGCATCGTGGCGCACGCCTGTAATCCCAGCTATCTGGGAAGCTGAGTCTGGGGATTGCTTGAGTCCGTGGTACCCTGGGCAAAGTGAGCCAGCGGTTCTATGGGCAAAAATAGTGAGACCTAGTCTCTGAATAAATAAAAAAATAAATAAATAGATAAATAAATAAACAAACAAACAAACAAACAAACAAATAAATAAATAAATAATCTCTTTTACACAGTTCCAGTGACTGTAAATAGGAAAGTGACACTGAGAGTTTCTTTTAGAGAGTAGGTGTATAGAATTTTATAGTATTTGAAATAAAAACCAAGTAATTGGTAAATAACATATACTAATGGGATACCAGAGAGATTTCATATAATTGACATCAGTTTAGTTACTTAACTAATACCTGGAAGTACTTGTAGTATATATGTATCTGTATAATGAAGAATAAAATCATTCAGAAATTGAGGTTTCATAATATATTTTCAATAATAAAATATTCTATAATAAGAAATCAAAACTTATTTGCCCCCCCTTCCTCCTCCTCCACATCATCATCATCATCATCATTATCATCAACTCCAGATGCACAGATACAAAGATTCTCCCTGGTACACACTTGTCTGCTTTCCATCAACTAATGACATATCATAGTTCTAGTTCTCCACCTTCTTATTTGCATTTCTATTATATACTTGTGGATGTCACAAACTATCACAAATCCAGTGATTGAAAAAAATGGAAATTTATTTTATCACTATTCTGAAGTTGAGAATTCCGAAAGTAAGTCCGTAAGGTTACCTTACCTCTGGAAACCCCAAGAAAGAATCTTGCCTCTTCTGAGTTCTGGTGGTTGACAGCATTCTTTGAGTTACTTCACTCATTGCCATACTACTTTCTGTGTCCACCTTGCTGCTTCCTTTCCTGAGTATCCTATCATTTATGATGCTCTATAAGTACACTTGTCACTGGATTAGGGCAGAGCTAGATAAACCAAGATGATTGCATCCTAAAATCCTAAACTTAAGTATACTTGCAAAGGTAGTTTTTTTCAAAAAAAAAAATGTAGCGTTCACAAACTCTGGATTAAGAAATGAGCATATATTTATGGGGGTCACCATTCAACCCATTACACCACCATTTTCCACACTTGGAATTAACAGAAAAATAGAAATAAAATTGAAAAGACCTCATTTTATCTATTCAGCATCAGTAGATACACAATGAAGAATGAAAAAAATGCCACTCCCAAAGATTATTATTATATATGTACCATTGTCACGTCCACATATTATTTGTCCTCTGCATCTTTGATCTCTATCCATTTGCCAATACTCCAGACTGGAGGGAGCTTTTCTGATTCCTAAAATAGTGTCAGTAGATTATGACTTTTTGAAAAACAAAAACAATAAAAAAAAACTATGCATCATGAAAAATGTGTCTAGATTCTTAAGAAATTGCCTATCACTCTGAGTTTTATGTTATGTGCTATTTTTATTTTTTGACACTTTCTTTAATTGTTCTTAATGGGAAATTAGATGAGAGCACAACAGAACCTGTCAAAAGTCACTGTAAACAAAATATGTGGCTTTGAACTGGGAGTCTGGATTTGGTTCCTTAATCCTAGAAAAAACTTCAGCCTCCTTTCCTTGAGAGTGGGATGCACCCCACCTCCCTGATAGGGTTCTATGAGAGTGAATGTGGGAGGGACAGTGCGTCCTAGAGGCCAGATGCACTATCTGTGACCTTGAACCTGGAAAATACAGAAGTTGCATTGCACAGACCAAAGGACCTCGCTTTGAGCATCATCTGTAGAGGTTGTACCTCTGTGTCTATAGTGAATCAATTGCACAGGAATCATCTCTGAGGTTCTGGTTTAGGAAATATGACCTAAGCGTCCCATCATCAGTGTGACCCAGCCCTGGACACAGCAGGGAAGGAACCTGACAGTGCACCAGGCCACTGGACAACCAACCCACTCCCCATCAAATCGTCTAGCCGCACCTTCTAGCCTGGACTAAATTCCAGCCTGAACCACCAACACCTTATCTTAGAACTAGAATCTTCAGATGCTGTTAGCGAAAATCAGGACAAGAGCACCTTAGGGAGAAGATTCAGGGACCTACACCCATATTATTGACCACCAACCACTGCAGCCCATGATGGCAAATACTTTTACAGTTCATCAACACCACAAAGAAATAGCATCCACTGACACCGTTAACACTAGCACAAGGTCAGGACAAATTTGAAAGCAAAATATGGGAAGAGGAAAATCACAAATGATCAAGCCAAGCATCTTGAGAACAATACACCTCAGAAAGTAAGTCACTCACTGAAACCAACAATAAGGGTACAGATCTGACAGACATATTATGACCTGAAAGAAAAAGAATTCAGAGCAATTGCAATAAAAAAAAAAAACCTGTAAGATTTAACATAGGATACAGAAAAGGAAAAGAATGAAATAAAAAAAAAAAAGTCAATGAATTAAGAAATGAGAATGAATCCTTAAGAACAGAAAAATAAAAGAAATGGAAGAAAATGGAAGAAGGGGTTAGCACTCTTGAAGATTCAGACTTAAACAGAAAAAAAAAAGTAGATAAAGAAAGATAGATGCAAAGGCAAAGAAATGAAGATACACTCAGGGAAATATCTGGTAACTTGAGAAAAACCAACATCAGAGTAATAGGCATCCCAGAAGAAAGGAAAGACAATGGAACTGAGAAATTCTTTGAAGAAATTATTGAGTTTTCCAAATCTGAGAAAGAATTGAAAACAGACATACAGAAAACCAGAATAATGCCAATATACTATAATGGAACAACGAGAGAAAAACTACAGCAAGACACATAATATTTAAAATACCAAAAATTCAAGACAAGCAAAATATAATGAAGCATGTGAGAAGCAAAAAACAGTTAACTTACAAAAGAAAACTTATTAGGCTAACCTCAGAATCCTTAGAGAAAAGATACTTTTATCTTTCTTAAAAACGTGAGGGCCCCAGGATGGAATTAATGTTTTTAAGAAAGATAAAAATGTGCTCTCCTGCACTCTTTCTCTCTTACCCTCCCTCTCATCCTCCTCTCTTCCTCTCTCTCTTCCTCCCTCCTTTCTTCCCCATCTCTCTCTGTGTCTCTCCCTCTCTCTGTCTCTCTGTCTCTCTCTCTGTCTCTGTCACTCTCTCTGACTCTCATACCCCCTCCTGCTCTGGCACATGTGCTGAGAAAGGGACATATAAGGATACAGGGAAAATGGTTAACTGCAAACTATGAAGAGAAATTTGCAAGCTCTTGATATTGAATATCCAGCCTATAGAACTATGAGCAAATAATTTCTGTTTTTTAACTTTTGATATTGTAGCCTGAGGTGACTAATTAATATTTTGGTATTGAGAAATGGAGTGTGGCTGCAATAAATATCTAAAGAAAAATTCAGTAGTTTTGCAATTGGATGAGAGAGGAGTTTTAGGATTCATTCTAAAAACAGGAGACATAAAGGTGATTCTTTTGCAAACTCAGAAAGGAAAAGAACTGGAGAAAAGTTTCCATCTTTTTAGAGAATAGAGATCATCCTGAATAGAATGCTGTGAAATATAGACATTAAAAGCATTATATTCTTGCTTGGGTACTGTGGCTCATACTTGTAAGCTTCAGCCTATGAAGTGGCGGGGCTAGGGATCGCGGTTTGAGTCCTGCCTGGGGCCCGTAGCGAGACCTAGTTCCAAAAAAAATAGCTGGGCGTGGTGGTGTGCGCCTGTAATCACAGCTACCTGGGAAGCTGAGGCTGCGGATGGCTTGAGTCCGTGATACCCCGGGCAACGAGAGCCTGCAGTTTCACGGGCAAAAATAGCGAGACCTAGTCTCAAAAAAATTAATAAATAAAAATAAATAAAAGCATTATACTCTTGGTATTGGAAAGAAATAAGGAAAATCTCTTTGGTAACAAAAGGAAAGGCATCTACCTAAAAATTCAAGAGGCACTTAAAAAGGTAATGCATATTTACCTGTGAATGCAATTCAGAATACACAAACTCAGACAAAAAAACCAAAAAACAATATATACCAGAAGGAGAAACAAAGTCGGGGGGGGGGGTTATGGGGATAAAAGAGAAAGATGGCTAAAGAAAAAAAAAAGTTGATTAGTATTAGTATAAACTATATTTTTCCCCCTACAATATTTACTAATCCTGTAAAAAGGTTGAAAAGAAATTTGTTCTCCAGCCAAAAATGCATGAACATAAGCTGTGAAACAATTGTTCACTTGATGGTTCTTTCAGACAACTACTTGTGGTCAATTCCAAAATCTTGGCACAGTTCAAGATAACAGAATACTTTTCTCAATAACAACTCTAGGCTCGATTTTGGCTTCAATAATGCCACTTTTTTTTTTTTTTTTTTTTTTTTTTTTTTTTTTTTTTTTTTTTTTTTTTTTTTTTTTTTTTTTTTTTTTTGTAGAGGCAGTTCTTGTTACAAAGTATATAATAATTTTGCTGAATTAAGTTCATCTAGTGTTTTGTGGAAATTTTGAATGTACAAGTAATTGAAATTGGTATTTCATTAAGAAAATTTCTAAACAAAGTATTTACTGACAGTTTAGAGGAGCTGGAGATGGGATATAATGAAAGGTCGGTGGCTTTCTTGGACCCTATAGGAACTGATTATAGAGTTATTTAGCTGTAAAAATGTACTCTTCTTAGAGACAAGGGGAAAATGACCCCAAAGATGATTCACAGATCATCAAAAATGCATGTATTGTTTCCAACACTTCAGCAGATAGTGTATCTAAAGTCTTTGGATTAGGAGAGTCTTTACCCAACAGAAAGAGAGAGGGACTACTCTCCACTGTCCTTGAATGAGGAACTTCAAGTCAAAGACGATCATTCTTGAAGTTAAAGATTTAGTACAATTTGTTCTGCATATATGAACTTACTTATGTTCTGTAACCCTTTGATTTTCTTCCATATGTCTCCCTTTTGGAATGAAAATATCCTTCATATATATGCCTTCTCACCACTGTTTCTGAAATTATGTAACTTACCTTGTTTCACAGGTTTGGGTTGAAGAAGATCTTGCCTCAGGATGAATATGTAACTTGAGCATTTTCTGTATCTCATTTTGAAGATATTTAGAGAAACTTTTTAACTTTGGTATTGATATTATAGGGTGTTAAGTCTTTGAGGGAGGCTCATATGGAAGAAATGAATATTGCTTATGAAAAGGATTGGATTTAAGATCTGGACAGTCAGAATTTTCTAGAAGTTCTTTGTATTAAGACAATTAGTTTGTTGTCTATGATACATATATATCATACACATGTGATAAATTATATTGTTCATTTGCTTTTTATTTGAAATTAATTTTTGTATACAAAATTTTAATATTAATATAATTGAGTATGATAATCTTTCTCAAAGAATTTAGGATGCTAGATCATAGTTACAGAGGTTTTCCATATTCAAAATGTATTATTTCTGTGTATTTATATTTTTATGTGTTAAGCTATTGTTTTATCATTGTTTCATAATATTTGTCTACTTGTTTAATATGCTGTCTTTAACATTTATTCATTTGTATTTGATACTATTTATTGTATTCTATTTAGTGTATATGCCTGTTTCTGTGCTAGTGTGAATACATGATAACAAGAGTTCTGAAATTTTCATTTGTGGCCCACAGTCACCAAGGTTACCTTGTACACAAATTTTTTGGCCATAAATGAAACCTACATGAAAAAAATAATCCCTTATAAGTAAAACTTCTGTGTTTCCATAAAATATGTGTGTGTGTTTCCCCATAGACATTAGCTAAGGTTAGGACCAAAAACTGTCAACACCAGTGATAAAGGCATTCCTGAAGAGCCCCTCCTGTACCAAGCAATTCTGTATGAATTTACTTAACTCTCTCGTCTATAAGATACTTTCTTTGGAAACTCTGGTTTTGCTATTCTTTCTTCTTGTCGTAAGGGAATAAATATTTGACAATTTATGCACTCCAAGTTGACAGTGTCTTTTACTTAATGGAGACACCCACCAATAGAATGGACAAGTTATGTTCTGGTACTCTTAAGACCATACTGATTAATTGTTAAGCTTTTGTTGCAAAGAATTTTTAGAGAGTAACCTCCATAAAAAAGTGGAGCTTCTCATTCGGTTGGTAGGATGGTCATTTTGATAATATTAATTCTCCCATTCCATGAACAGGTAATATCTTTCCATTTCCTTATGTCTTCTTCTATCTCTTTTAGGAGCATTTTAAAATTTCCTTTGTATAGTTCTTTAATATTTTTGTTAGGTTTATTCCCAAGTATTTAATTTTTTTTGGTGCGATGGTAAATGGGATTGTTTTTCTGATTTCTTCTTCCTCTGTTTGACTTTTTGCATATAGGAAAGCCACTGACTTCTGTGTGTTGATTTTGTATTCAGCTACCTTACTGAACTGGTTTATTATTTCATGTAATCTTTCTCTGGATTTTTTTTGGATTTTCTATATAGAGAATCATGTCATCAGCATATAGTGATATCTTCAGTTCCTCTTTACCTGTTTGTATCCCTTTAATGTCTTTCTCTTGCCTTATTGCCTTAGCTAGAACTTCCAGTACAATGTTAAAGAGTAGTGGGGAGAGTGGGCATTCTTGTCTAGTTCCATATCTCAACTGGATGAAAAAAATGTGGTATATATGCACGATGGAATATTACTCATCAATTAAAAATGACAAATTTGACGATTTCATAACAACATGAATGTATTTAGAAGAAATCATATTAGCAGAAACAAGCCATAAAGAAAAAGACAGAAACCAAATGGTTTCACTAATATATGGGATATGGTGAAAAAAAAAAAAAAAAGCCTTGAGGAAAAGTCAAAACAAGCTAAGCACCAAAGTGAAGTGCACAACTTTGAGCAGGAGGGAAAGGGGGGAAAGGAGGGGAGGGTGGGGGTAGCAAATCCTTGAGATTACAATGTTGTGAAATTTATATATAAATAAAAAATAATAATTAAAAAAAGTGGAGCTTCTATTTTCCCTACCCACCTAATGAAGGGAAACGCTGAGATGTGAAGACATAAGATATTGGGAGATAACTTGGAGCAAGGACATGAGGCAAAGAGTAAAGTAAAGAAGTCCCACTTGTTTCTCAGCTTTGGGCTTGTATGGGAGATTTAGGGGTCATGAAAGGGAACATCTGGAGTTGAGGCATGTTGAGACATTTGGAAGAGACATGGGTGAGAACTCATGGGGTCCCTAACTATGGTAGCTGTTACCTTGATTTGTGCCTTATTTTCTGTCCTTTTTTCCCCAACTTGTCTGACCCTACTGTCCCTTTTCTATGGGTCCCAAACAAAAGATCTTAAAGTTGTGGGACTAAGTGGTCCTGCTTTGATCCCACCCTGTTGGAGGGGGGGAGAATATGAGATCTTACTTGAGGTAATTATGCCAAGTCAGAAACTGAAGTCTGATGCCGGATGATTTCATTCATTTGTAGGATATAAATAATAAAGAAAATAAACTGGCAAGTGCCAAAAATCAATTCTTAGGTTACCAGATGTGGAAGGTAAATAGAAAGAAAGAGTGGAGGAGAAGAATGGGGCAAGGCATTGGTACAGAAATTTTGGTACAAGTTGAGCTAACCATGTGCACACATAATAGCATGATTCCAAACAATACAGCTGTGTAAATGTCCCACACATTAGTAAAGTCTGAGGGGAAAAAATAAATAAAAATGAATGGTTCATCTTCAAATAAAGTTTTATCAGCTAAAATAATTTAAATATTTCAACCAAATTGATATTATTTCATTAATGTTAATTAGTATAGAATAAAATTCATTAGTACTTAAGTCAAAATTAGAGCATAAAAACAGTATAAAAGCATTAGGAGGATTTATAATGTTCAAAGTATCCTCAACAGTAATACAATGCATGTTTTATTTTTCTTACTTTCTGAAAAATTATAAAAAGTCAATGAAAGTCAGCATATTGCAATTACAAAACATATTGTTCTTGTATTTTAATATAGCTCATATGTACTTGCGGAAAAATACATTTTTACTTAATCAGTAATTCTAACTTTAAAAATGCTATGATGTCAATTTTTTTCTACTATTACTTTCAATAAAGTTAACATATGCTGATGTTGTGTTCATGATAGAGTTTCGAAAAATGTATTTGAAACTGATACAATATTTTTTTTTTTAAAAGATGCCTGGATTTCATAATGCATCTTGTAACTCAGTTTCAGATCTATAGAAAACCAGTTGGGGCACTGTAGAAAATAGTTTTAAGTTAAAAGAAAAGAAATTTATGATTCTAAAACAGAATAAACTACTACAGAATTAAAATAAAACAGCTTAGAATTAGAGCAGGAATTACACTCATGAAATTTCAAGAAACATTAGTTAGGGGACCACAGCTCCACTCACTAGAGCAAAACCACTAAACACTGGGAAGCTGTGAGGTGACCTCCAACAGAGGTGACACTTGTACTGCTGGGATTCCAAAGAAGTGTGGGTTTCTATTTCTGCTCAGAATTCAATGTACTGAACAAGAGAGTTTGATTATATTGTGTGTCATCAACATATATCCTAAAAATGTTCTTTTCATCTTCAGTGATTTTTGTTCTATTCTACATGACCCTAAACCGATTTCTATTAAAAAACCTGATTATGAGTTCTCTTTATAAAACTTTCTAATAAATACAATACAAAATTTCTTCTCCATTGTATGTACCTCCATGAGCTGGACAATGAGTAGGTCTCATGAAGTGCTCCCTCAAATCTCATGTTGAATTACTCTGAACTCCTTGCTCTTTCTCCAATATGCCTTGAGTTTTCTTTAAAATATTGATTATGCTGGGTGTTGTACCTGAAGTGTTATCCTTTGACTCTGGACTCAATCCTTTGTTCTCATGCAAATTCAAAGACCAACTCAAGATAAAGCTTGCAATTTTTTTGAGGCCCTACCCAGCAAAATGAATCACTCTTGTGATGTTTGTATTATGTTTATATTATTAATACTGTGCTTATCTCACACTAATTTAATTATTAATTTTACATATCACTCTTGACAGATTATAAATTCTGTAAGAGTAAATTTTTTGTTTGACTCAAAATTTGAACTATTTGCACTTAGAAGTATTTGACATGTAAAAATACTTTCAAGAAGATCCTGTCCTAATGTTAAAAGAGAGGTGAGAAAAAAAATGTGTGTGTCTATCTGTCTGTCTGTTTTTATGTATACATATACACACATATATACACATATACTAATATAAATATAGCTTTTAATTTGATTGAAAAGTATTTGCATTAATATATAGAGTCATGGATAAAATTTTATGGGATTTCAGAGAAAGATGAGATTATTTCTGGCTTAAGGGAGAAAGCTTTAAGCAGATGTTCAAACTAGCTTGCACAATATCAAGCATATGCTGAAAAAGTTTAAAGGAAGATAAAAAAAAAAACCACAGAGTTATGACTATCTCTAATGGATTTAGCTAAATAAAACATGTCTAGTGGCCAGGATAAAAATTATTCACTATAACTTCATAAAGGTGAAAAACTGAAATTCTTAGAGTCAAATCTAAATGAATATGGATTTAGAATCAAGGGAGAATGACTGTGAAGAAATGTTACTACTTTTTAAAATGGAAATTTTTAAAACTTCTATTTCTGTGTGTAAACTGAAACTGAATCCTTAACATATTCCATTATTAAAAAATAGGGCATACAGTTTTAGAGTAAATTAATGGTTTGATAGAGGACAAATGTGATCAAGAGTAAATTTCATCAGAATGTCTATGCAAATTTGATCTCATGTTGTTTTAAAGAGTGAAAGTTTTCCTCATTAAATAAAATTGCCGACATTTAATTTCATCCTTAACTCACCCACATCTATAACCTCTCAACTGATACTTCAATAATGAACAATTATTAAGCACATTACCTTTCAAAATGGTATTCTGTCCGATTAAGACAATATAAGACATATAAGAAGGAGAGAGAAAAGAATGTGCTCTCCTTTTTAGCTATTTTTTCTGTGTTATAGTCCTGTGTGTTAGGCAAAGACATTTGTTTACAGGTTTCTTGTTTCCATTCTCTGAACCATTGTCAAAGTTACTGTTTTAGCAACATGTTTCAGCTCTATGTAAGTCTCCATAGACTTCTGAAATGAAATAATTGAAATGTCTTTATTTTCCATCCCACAACCCAAACATGAGTCCTTGCTTTCTTAAGTTTATATAGGTTATTAATGTACTTACAATTATGCCTTTTTAACCCTTTAATAATTCTTTACCCAACTTTTGTCACTAATTTCTGTTTACATTACTCCTAACAGCAAAATTATCCTGTATCTTGATTTTATCAGAGTGCTAAAATGGTTCAGTTTTCATTATACAAAATGAAATAAGGATGTTTAGCAATGAATTGTACAACTTTTCTAAGATAAAAACACGAATATATCTTTACATGATTAAAATGATCTTTTCAGAGTTAAAATTTAACTGTGGCTCAGTTTATTTCATTTTTTAGTGTTTTTAGTACCATTATTATTGCCCAGTTTTAATGTTTCAATAACATAACAAGTAAAATAGGCAGTGGCTTCACAATTGTTGTTAACATTAGGTAGAACCTGAAAGACTACATCCCATGGTATTTGGAAAGTATTTTTTTTTTTTTTTTTTTTGCTGGAATGGATAGTTGAACTGTGTCCACTATAAAGTACAATTAAACTTCTATATCATTATAAATTTAAATTTGTCTAATTTAAAGTTAAGTATATTATCATTGTTCACTTTAAATTTAACACATATAGTTCAGTTTTAGATTATCTTGAGAACTGTTTGATAAAGACCGTAAGGATAAATGAATTTATGTAAAACATGTATGTAGACAAAAACTGGTAAATAGATTAAAACTAATTCCAGAGCAATATGATTATTTTAGCAAAAGCTTCTCTAAATATCTAAAATATTAACACCTCTCCTTTTTGTGGAACTCTGGCTTAGAAAGAAGTTATCTACATATTTATTGACTTTTCTATATTCAACTAGACTGTATTTACTGCCATTCCTAACAGCCAAATTATTTTATGATTATATAATCTAAATTTGTAGATATTTCAGAATCACCATAACCAATATATTTTTTCCTTTTTTCTTAAGTCCTTGCAAAAGTCACAAAGAAATATACATATATATTATTTACTATCTAAAACAATATACTATACTCTGACAAGAGTTTAATACTGCCAGTCAATTTTAGACTATAAGACCATTGTATGGTTGCTAGAATGGATGGCAAATGGGTAGGAAAGTGGATAGAAAGGCCAATTTGATATTGGTGAATGAAACTAGAACTTCATTGATATAGTGCGGTATATATATTTTTTCAAGGTGAGAAGCTTAAATTTAAAAAGTTTGGCATACCAATGTAAATTAATAAAAACAGATGTGTGTGTGTATATATATATATATATACACATATATGATAAAAAAGTGTTAAAAATAAATATATTTTAAACCATTAGATATAATATCAATTACCTTCTGGCAAATAGCACATTTCCCTTGTTTCCTTTCTGATGATTGAGGCAAAGGAGTACAGCAACATTGACAGCATTGCATTGAACACGGGAGAATAACAAGATGGAAGGGAAACAAGAGTGTCAGAGACACCCACTGGTCCAACAGAAGTATCCTGCAAATCACTGATATCTGCTACAAAGTTAAAAATTGAGGTTGGTTGTTTACGAGACATTGCACTTTTGAGACTTGTGTTTATTAAAATATTCAGAACTGTATCAACAATACTGAACTCACTCATACCCTCTTTTTGTGACAGTACTTTTGGTAGAGTCTACATATCTTCATTTCAAAATTTTATTATTTCTGCTGACAGCTAGTTTTAAATTTTTCTTGTCCATTTCTTTTCCGTTTGTTTGTTTTCCTTATACCCCTCATATAAGTAAGACCATCCAGTATTTCTCTTTTTCATTGTGACTTATTTCTGCTAATATGATTCTTTCTAGTTCCATTCATGTTGCTGAAAATTATGTAAGTTTGTCTCTTGTTATTGATTAATAATATTACATTGTATACATATACAACAGCTTTCTGTACCATTCATCTATTTTGAGGCATTTGGGTTGCTTCCATATCCTAGCTATTGTAAATAGAAATGCTATAAACATCTGAGTAGAGATATCTTTTTGGATTAGAGCTTTGTAACCTTTGGTCAGATTCCTAGAAGTAGAATTCCTGAATCAATCGGCTGTTTCATTTTCAGTAGCTTAAGTGTTCCTAGTGACTGGGCCAGTTCGCATTCCCATCAGCAGTGTAAATGTGTCCCTTTCTCTCCACATCCATGCCAGCACTTACTGTTGCCCATATTTTTTTTGATAGGGGCCATTCTTACAGAGCAAAAGAAAGAAAGAGGGAAAAATCAGATGTGGGATAGACACAAAAGATTAAGACAATGTTTCATGGGTTGGTGGACCCTGGGGTAGAAAACAATGTAAAACTAAAAGAATGAATAATTAAATTTTAAAAATCTGTAGATTTTATTTTTGTTGGTGCTAAACTTCTACCTAAGCAGTAAAGTGATAAATATATGACTGATTATCCTCAATATTATATACTAAATACTCAAAAACACTAAGAGATGGAAAATATGGACATAAAACTTTTTTTTTTAATTTATATATATTTCACATCATTTCAGTCCCTGGGGGTCACCCACCACCTCCCCTTCCCACCCGCTCCAGCTGGTCCCCATTCTCCCCTTGTGCAGTTTCATTTGGTTGACCATATATTAGTGAAACCATTTGGTTTCTGTCCCTTTCTATCTGGCTCGTTTCTGCTAGAATGATTTCTTCTAGGTACATCC